>JARHVA010004282.1:142500-210000 GCA_037957365.1 Torreya grandis | reverse complement strand
TTGTAGACACCTAAAACTCGCCACCGATAACCTCCAACTAGGCTTTTGACCAATTTCCACCCAAAATACATAATTTGGCCTAAACACACTAAAACATGCTAAATGATGTGAAATTGACATATTCAAGTTCTAATTTTTCTCAAGGTATCACTAAATGGGGCAATGAAATTTATGGGCCAGCTAACTTTGATCAGATCATTCTGAGTCAAAATGCCAATTTCGCACCTAGGTGCTCTGGATTGCTCTTTGATATCAAATATTTTACACAAGATGCATTCCTTTATTTTTATTGCATTGTTTGTTGTTTTTTGTGGCTTATTTTGTTTGTTTGTCTATTTGTTTGTTTGATTTCAACACTATTGCCTTAATTCAGTTTATGTGTGTTCATTGGGTGATTCATTTCCCACACTTACACTTAAATCCATCCATATTCATATGTTTACATTGTCATCATGGTTTCTATCATTGGTGCATTGTTTTTTTATTGAGTATTAGGTTATGGGAGTCAGTATTTATGTATATTTCATCCAAGTCCTCATGATGTTATACCATGTTACCTATCGACATGTGATACAACAAACCTAAGCTTTAAGAAGTCTAATCAACAATGGCAGCATCTCCTCGACACCGACATCCCAATCCCATCCTAATAATATCCTAAATAGAGTAATTAAACATGAAATAATTTCAATCTTTATTAATTTAGATGAGTATCTCCCTATTAGTAGGTTGTTCTAATTCATCATTACCCTCTGTGTTAAGTTGTCATCATCCTCGACCAAGTTTATCATGTTTGTCATAATTGGGGTCTAATGATTATAACCACCTATGGGCAAATCATTATGTTATCACCACTTTGATTTTTCTACCTATATAAAGGCATGTTATCTTTTTTGTCTATCCTAACTGGGGTAGCTCCATCTTCTCAATAATTATAACTGCCTTTGGGAAAATCATTATGTTATCATACCATGTTGCCACTATTAGGGTATAATATTTATAATAGCCTTTGGGAAAAACATTATGCACTATCCCACATGAATTCTTAATGATTTTGACTAGTTTTTTAATAGCATTATGTTTTCACCCCATCATCTTTCCTTTCTTTGGTCTCCTCATTTCACTTCTTTCTTTTTGAGGAACCGTTTACCGACCTGCTTATGCCAACTATTCCCTTGAGGGGGCATCATAAAGTTAGTTTATCATCATTGTAGTTATAGGCATACAGGACCTTTTCATTATTTGAGAAGATGTTATTGTGCTTATAGCTTTCAACATCTTCCCAAAAAGGGGCAAACTGTAAACACTTAAATCTGGCCACTGATAACTTCCAATCAAGCTTTTGGCCAATTTCCACTTAAAATGTATAATTTGGACTAAAAATTCTAAAACACACTAAATGATGTGAAACTAACATATTCAAATGCTGATTTTGGCCAGGGTATCCCTAAATGGGGTAATGCAATTTATGGGCTAGCTAACTTTGATCAAATCAGTTCGAGTCAAAATGTTACTTTTTACACCCACATGCTATGGATTGCTCTTTAATATCAAATCTTCTACACAAGATTCATGCCTAATTATTTATTGGTAACATCCTAAATGATAATATAAATCAAATGAATCTAACATTTCCTTCTAATTTCAATTTAGTCAAATTTTAGACCAATAACAAGGTATTCTAATCAATTTGAGTAATTTGTGCACAAGGTGCTTAATCATGCTTAAGAGATAATTAACCCAAATCAAAGACTAATAAAAAATTTCATGGAAAATTATTAAATACTTATTTTTTGAAATGAATATTGAATATCTTCATCATCAGATGACCTCATTTTTTGGGAAGGCATTCCTAGGCCATAAATACCATAAATATTAGGATTCATGCCCTCCATGCCTCATCAATGCCTTCCATGATGCCCTCAAAGCCTCTTAATTTCCTCTTCTTCCAATGTCATTATGAGGATAATTACAAAATTAATTCAAAAATTTGAATTAATCCTCAACCACACATCTGCATCTCAGTATGGACAGTTCAGGTTGATTCTAGACATTCATAAAAATCTATAAATAAAGAGGCCATGAACATCATTTCTAAGCCATTTTGGTGCAAAGTTATAATGCACAAATATCTTCAAAAAGCCATTGAAATTAGTGTTATCATTCCAAATTGATTCCAAGCCAATCCAACCTATAAGCCAAAGGTGCCAAGGAGAGATGGAGGTAGACAAGTTTCCATTGTCAAGGACTTCATGAGCACAAAAACTGAGCAAACCACTACTACAAAGGCATTTGGAGCATCCAAGGAAGGTGAAGGAATTATTATTTTTTCATTCTTTACTTTTTTATTTGTGTTGTCTTTTGCTTTTGTTAACTAAGCTCTTCCTAGTGTCTAGGTCTAGGGATGTTATGCTATTAGTATGTTTCTTTCATTTTGTTTTCATTTTGGAACTAACACCATACTAACCATCCTCTCTTGAGTCAAATTCCTAGATCACACACACCATCAAATTATAGTACTATTTTTAGATTCTAAATCCATATTGAGGTGTAAGTTTTTAATTTTTGATATTTACATCTTATTTTAATGGATCGATTTGTGATTATGAACTTGGAGACATAGCCCCTAAACAAGTAAACTCTGTTATCAAGTTTGTGTCTTTTTCCTTACAGTTCATTATGAGTTTTAGTTTATAATTTAGTGTTGTAAATGAATTAATAAAACACTAGAACTAATTATTTGAAATTTATAAAAATGACACAAATCAATATTTTTTAAACAAAAAATGAGTTTACAGAGTTTTCTTATCACTTTTCATTCATTCCTAGAATTTCACATCTAATTCTATGTACTTAAGGGAATTGAGATTTTTTAGTACTAAATTTTAAAATAATATTTTATTTATCTAAGGTTGTAAATCATTTTTTTGGATCATTTTTTGATCCCAACATAATTATATAGCTAGGTTGATGCCATTTTTCACCAGTTAGTAAGAGATTGGTAGAGAAAGTAAGGAAATTATCAATCAATATTTATGTGAATATCCCAGATAAAAACCTTGAGATTAATATCTCTTGACATATTTTAGATAAAATTATTTAAAATATTTTTACTAATTATGCTAAGAGGATTTCCACAATGGCATTCGGAGATGGTGGGATATAATGTAGTGAATGTGTTCACTTTTAATTTTAACCTTAAATTTGATGTTTATTTGACTGTCACTTAAAAAAAAAATCCATTTAAAAAATTGACCAACATTAGTATACCATATTAACCTTTATTAAAAACATTATTTTATGAACATACACTATTACAAGTTAAAATCCAACTAACATTATTATACCACATTAACTTTTATTAAAGATATACTTTTATAAGTGAACATTATTACAAGGTAATAACTTAAAACAATTTTTATTAATTTCAACCCACTCTCCATCATTCCAAATTAATTTACTCTTTTTTGGCATGTTGAGGTTGTAAACTTATTAGGTTATACCATAATGATTATCCATAATACAAATTTTCATTCCCATTTGCTCCATATAGCACCAAATCCAACCAAGAAATTTATTTTTCAATATGTGAAATAAAATTGGTTATTTTTTTTGAAGACTTTCAACATTTTGAATTTTAATCTAAGTGGGAAAATCAAAACAAGACTTCTTAGTGGGGAGAAATGGTGTGGACCTTCAAATCCTAGATACTCCTAGACTTAGAAAGGTACGTTGAGGAAAAAGAAAGAAGAATCAGATAGGCTTAGTGTAGAAATAATTGGAGATATAGTTGACTTCAAGAGAAGTGATTTCCTTAACATAAGTAAAAAAAAGTGAAGGAGAATGGTTGGTCCATATAAGGAAGTATGATGGAAAAGGAACATGACCATCCTTAGGTAGAAGAGGTGGTAGAGAATGATTGTTTACAATCAGATCTATTAGTTCTAGGGGTGAAAGGAGTTACTAAAAGCTCCCTTATAGAAGAGCAAGTAGAGAGGTAGATTATAAAACAAGAAGATAAAGAGGAGAAGGAAGAGAAAGTCTTACATCTCATTGAAATATTTGTGTGGGAAACCTAAGACTTTTATTTAATTAAAGGGTTGGTAAAGTTTCTTGAAGGAGTGGAAGGAGAGAAGGAGTGGAAGACCTTCAACATTTTGAATTTCAATATGAGCAGGAAAAGTAAAACACCAATTTAGACATAGACAAGAGTGAAAGGAGTGGAAGGAGGTTTTTGCTAATAGGACATGGGTGAGAACAAAAGGAAGGGTAAGGAGGAAACGAAGATGATCCATATTTGGGTGAATGGGGGTTGTCCATGCCATCAATGACATCCCCCATAAGTTTGAGTGGCAAGCTAGGTGGGAGATATTTAGAGTGGAAGACCATCAACATTTTGAATTTCATTTTGAGTAGGAAAACTAGAACACCAATTTAGATATGGATGGGAGTGAAAGGAGTGGAAGGTGTGTAAGGAGGATTCTTCTAATAGGATGTGGGTAGGAAGGAAAACATGGGCAAGGAGGAGATGAAGATGACCTAAATCCAGATGAATTGGGTGTTATCCATGCTATTAGCAACATCCCCTATAAGTTTGAATGATAATGTGGGTGGGAAAGAATTAGATATGAAGACTAGTGGAAGGAAGTTTTTGGGTATAACCTGGGAAATAAAATTAGAGTGAAAGTTGCTCACAGTCTTTGTTTGGTTTTTTCAAGAGCTCTGACTCAGACAAGGAATGAATCTACTTGGGGTTTTTATGAGGAGAGCTCAATCCTAGAAAAGTTTCAAGAGTATAATACCTTCATCATTTTGAATTTTAATTTGAGTGGGAACTCTAGAACACCAATGGGTTTTTCTAACAAAGTCATGAAAGTTTTAGGGCCCATCATTACAATAGATATAAACAAATTGAAACTAGTGATGGGTATTAAATTTTTGGGTTCGAAGGCTAATGAGGAAGGTAGAGGATTCCTCACAAAGATTTATGGAGTCTGATCTAAAAATGATGAGCCCTATTCATGAACAATGGTATTTTTGAGTGATTTTATATCGTCACTTCCTACACATAGGTCTATGAATGATGGGAAAAAATCTTGTGGAAGACTAGATCTACAGGGGACTAGTTTCAGTCTCACTCAGTTTTGATCATGGTGGATAGAGGAAACTAAATCAAAAATTGTCTTACCATAGTAGATGATAGAGTATTCTACCCTTCCTTCTTTTGTGTTATGGATTTTTCCAAATATTTTAAGGATATTACTCATATTTAGACAAAAAACCCTATGGTGTTTCAAAATATGGCCAAACTATTGAGGATGAGATTGTTAGGTCCTTGTTGAGAATTAGCCATTAAAGGATCAAGTGGGAGGAAAATCCCACTTGTTGTATATCAGATGCATGGAGGTTGTGTTGATGTCCCTAGTGGTAGAAGATCTTCTACCCCTAGCAGACTCTTATTTCTATAGTGTAAGTCTCAGGGAAGACCTATTGTTGGGATTTATCTTTTTGAATCTCATTACTTTGCAACATCCTTATTTTTTCTATTAAAGTGGATGATAGTGGCAGACTATTTTTAGTCTTACTCAGTTTTGATCATGGTGGATAGAGTAAACCAAATCAAAACTTGTCTTATTAGAGTGGATGATAGAGGATTTTATGCTTTCCTCTTCTGGATTATAGTGTTTGCCCAAGATTTCAAGGATATTACTCATACTTATATATAAGTTCTAGGATTCTTGATATCCATCATAATATTTTATGGAATTAGATATGACATGGATGAAGCCTCCTTGAGGGTTTTGGTTTCATTTAGGCATGTTTTTCACTCCTAATGCATGTAGGGAAAGTGGAAGAAAGGGAAAAAATTCACTAAATAATAAATCTATGGAGATCCCTATTCAGTTTCAATTGGTTTGGTTTGGGGTAGTTATAAGAATACTAACCAAATCTTGTCCTATCATAGTGGATGATAGAGGAATCCACCTTACTAGTTTCAGTGGGAGGAAAAGCCTAGTTATTGGGTCTCAATTGCATGAAGGTCATGCATAAGACCTAGGTAATAGAAGACATTCTACTCCTAGGGGATTATTGTTATGTAGAACAAGTCTCAGGGAAGTCTTACCAAAGGGTGTCATCCCTTTGAATCTCATTAATTTAAAACATCTTTGATTGTGTTGAGGTTGTGGGAACCTTTAAAACCCTTGTGTTATGGTTATGGGATCCTTAAAACCTCCTTGTTTTACCAAGTTTATGGGAGCCTCCAAACCCTATTTTTGTCTTTGATACATTATGGGAGCCTTAAAACCCTCTAGTTGGGATTTGTAAAGGTTGTGAGATCCTCAAAACCCTCTTTGTTGCACTTGGTTTGGTGGGGAATCCTTAAGTCCCTTTTGTTTTGATTTATAATGCTTGGTTGTGGGTCCACTACGTAAAGCCCTCCCCTTGGTTTTGGTCCAGTTATAAAAAGCCTCACTTGTCTGGTTCATAGTACTAGTTTCAAAAGCATTTATCTCATCGAATTAAAAAAAAAATTGTTTTTATTTAGGTTTCCAATGTTGGTGTGTGTTTGCAGGGAATGACTTTTGCTTCCATCTAAAATTCCAAAGTATATTTTTAGTGGCATTATAGTGTGGCTTTCCAAATCTATTGAATCATACTTAAACTAAGTTCATTTCTAAGCTAAAAAAACTATTGTGCTGATGGATTAATAATTGTGTTATTATTATTTTTACCTTAGGTGAGCCTATGGTTAGAGTTTGAGAGAAAAAAAACATTATTTTTTGGATATGTCAATTATGTTATAGCAGTGCCATATGATAATAGTTTTTATCAATTTAATTATTTATAATTGAAATTAAAATAGAGATATGTTAAGGTTTGTAATTTAGATTTGAGTAGTGTTTGATTCATGGATTTTTATATAATTATCTCTATTAAATTAAAAGTAAAATATTTTTTAGATGCAATATAAAATTTTGAGCACACTAAACTATATATTTATATGTTAAAGTGTCTCCATATATTACTATTAATTATGTGGACATTGTTAAATAACAAAACTTTTAAAACCCATTCAAGCTAGATAATCATATAATGAAATCTAAAACTTAAATGTTTGTTGAACAAAGTTCATTATGGATGAATTTAGAATGAACACAACTTTCTAAAGTGACTCCCAACACTCATGACTATTGCTATTAATGATAGACAAATGCCCTGTACATGGTTGTTAGTGCAATTGTATATATCAAAGAAAATATGTGTACCAAACAAAATATGAAACACAAGTAATTTCATTAATAATAATAATAATAATAATAAAATAATAATAATAATAATAATAATAATAATAATAATAATAATAATAATATGTTATTTTATCTTATTATTTTGTCATATATTTTTTTATTATTTATAAATAATTAGGTGTGTACAAATTAGGTGTGTACACATAATTTAATTCATTTCATTTCATAAATTAATTTTAGCATATTTTTTAATGTTTTAATCATATAATAATTTTAACATATCTTTTCATGTTTTTTAAAAATTTAAAATATTAGTAGGCATACATAACTCAGATAATTGTTTAACCTTGAATTGAATGATATGGGAGATAGGGTTTAATAATATAGAGTAATCTAGGGCACAAGGGTGAGAAACTACCTTTATAGCATGCCAATAAATAAAAAACTCAAATAAAAGATATTTTAAATTTATACAATTGAGATTGATAGAAATAGTAAATAATAGCTATTGATAGATATTGTAATAAATTAAAAATAATGATACATAGCCAGTTTATTGTGTGCATATAGGTTTCAGTGGGAACATGCTATAAGTGGACTAGATGATGATCTTGGAATAGTCATCAGTTTCTATAAATATCCTTTTTGTGGTCTTGTAAACTTACATCAAATCTAGATAATTATGTCGATGCAGGTGTCTAACTCTACTATAGGTTTCTTATATAAAATATTATTTGGATCTAGATGCAACCAATTAGAGCCTTCTATATTTTTATTGCCTTTCTTATGATGTCTTTAGATTGTTTGCATAGGCTATTGCTCTTTGTTAAATGATCAAACCTTAGCTCTTCATCTTTTGAGTGATCATGGAAAAAATGGGTTAGTGGGCTCATGATGTCAAGCTAACCCCAAAGACCCCTCCATAATGGGCATTGTCTACATAGCCACTATTTCGAAGAGGGACACAAATTGATATAGTTCTCCCCTATGTGTTGGCTTGTGTGTGCACAAGGGTACAATGTGTGATAAGTGAAAACATGCAATGACCTAACTTGTAACTTGGAAAATATAGCTCATGGAATATTATTTAAATGCTTCAAACTTGTAATATGATTGCTCATATGCTTAATATGGAAATAGGGACAAATAAGGAATATTTTCTCACTTGAATGATTGATTTAATGCTTCTTTGTATGTTGCCTTATGAGTTGTATGTGATTTCCATGTGTATAAGACTGGGGTACTATATAAACCAAATTTTAGTATCTATATTTTCCCTTTATTTAATCTATTAATGAAATTCCTAGATTAAAAAAAACAAATGTGTACCTAAGTGTGTACAACACACCTTATCTTTGCATGAACCCACCTTGAGTTCTTTCTTGGTGACTAACCTATAACCAAGATCATGTTACAATATATAATCAGCTTATGAAATTTGAAATTGAAAGAATTTGAAATGATTTAATTAAAAAGAGCAAGGTTAGGAGTACAATTATGTGTTGATGCAAGCATCTTACCTTTTAGCAATTTGATTTGAAAGGATGCCTCATTATGAAGCATTAAAACTAAAATTATGACAAATATAAACCTACAAGTGATCCTAATCTTAAAGAAGAACATGCTCCCAATTTTGGTGTAAAGGAGAGTTACAACACGAGCATTGAGCTTATTTCATCTCAATCATGCAACCCAAATATGTGTATAAAGTGGTGAGTGTGAGTGATTTAATCAACTCATACTATATATCTAGTGAGGGTGGATGATTTAATCAAACCTAATCTATAATTATAGTGATGTTAGACAATCTACTTAAATCTAAATTTTAAATTTGGCAAGATTGAGTGATTTAGTCAAATCAATATTCCAAAGGTGAACCAACTATTGTAGTATATTGGCTTGATAATAGTCCATAATGGTCCATCCTGGGTATGATAACCATCCATAATAGTATTTAATATCTAGAAAATGACTTGATTTTATAATTTTAGGTGCCCTTTGCATGGCATATGCACCTCATATATGTATAAAGATTAAATTTGGGTAGAATAATAGTATAAATGTATATAATTTTTTCATAAATGTGTATCTAAATCATATAATTATGAAATACAACAAGTTGTAAAATTGGTACAAGTGTGGAGAACAAGTTTTTATAATATTCACCCATTATAATTTAAAACTGTGAAAATGTTAAAGTTATGCCTTTATGACATGCCCACACTATAATCTAAAATTGTGAAAATGTGGAAGTCATGCCTCTATGGCATGCCTCCACTGATATCCCCCCCCTTTTGAGGTAAGGAGAAATATAATCTAGTAGTTTCCTTACCTCAAAAACATAATATAATTATAAGAGCTGTGTATTGATCACGTAGCATATAGGAATAAAATGTCAAGGTAGATATAAAATTGAAGTATGAAATATGTGATCACATAAAGTCCTAAGATGCATGATATAAATCACAACATCATCTAGAGAGTAACAATACAAGTTCAAAAAGCAATCAAGCACACACATAAGATCACTCAAAGGGAAAGAAAAATTAAATGATCTAATGAGACCTCATATAATGGACATGTTCAAATGCCACACAACTGAAGGGACATGACTTAGTCAAATATCCACAAAGCATATAATGACATATTCAAAGGTCTATACAACAAACAATGACATTCAAATGTCTTAACAATTAAACAAAGGCACATGGGCCATAATCTAAGGATCATATTCAAATGCTCAAACATGAAAGATAATGTAAGACAGTAGCAATCAAGATAAGACACTTAAAAAAGTGCAAGAAGGAAAGCAAGGAGTGAAAATAACTGACATGTACATAGCATACTAGTTCTTACATATGTGTTAGCAAAAAACTTTAAGTACATAACATAATAAGTATAATATGAAAAGACATGAACATGGATATAAGTATATGTAAGTAGTGAAGCTCAAACATGATAATGGAAAGTGATCATAAAATAATATAACCTGGGTGTATCGTGATCAAATAAGAAAATACCCCCAATGTACTTATGACATGAGTAGAGAGAAGCCCCAAAATCTGTACATGCATATATATCATGTATCTAAGTATGCATGTATCACATTAAAATGATGTGTGAGACATATGTATATGTATGGAAAGGAATGATATGTTATATACTAACATAGAGCAATCAACATAAGTATAAAAAATAGTACAACTAGGAACATGTTATATATTTTTGGTATTTTTCAATTTTATATATATATATATATATATATATATATATATATATATATATATATATATATATATATATATATATGAAACATTTGATATTTTTGTATTTTTTGGAATATTTCAAAAGAAAGAGGCTAGATTATGATCCTATCCAAGGGGTGTTCATAAGTAGCTTCGAGCTTGAAATGTGGTATATAAAACTAGTAGTACTGCCAAGGAGCATATAGAGGTGTAATATCTAGCACTATAGGTTTTATGATGCTCTGCATATGTATCATAAGACTATTTGATCTTGAAGAGGTAATAAAAGGATTAGGGGTTCATTGAACCCATCATTTTATGCTCTATAGTTTATTGGAAGTAGAAATAATTTGAAAATTCTTAGTTGTTCTATATAATTGAGTATGTTATGTAGTAATAAATGAGGATTTTATGGAATCCACTATGTATCTTTGATGTAATGGTCTCTCAAGTATGGGTTGAATAGGAAAGAGGATTGTTTGTTTACTACCCTTTCATATAGGATTAACCTTAGTGGGTTTGATAATTAGTTATCTTAGAATAAACTTCTCTTGTTCAAGTGGATGTTCATATGGAATTCTAGGAACTGTGACTAACCTATTGGTATGGATGTATTTAACACATTCATAAACTATAGAAGGTATTGCATAGATTTTGTGTATCTAAGGTCTTCCCAATAATATATCAAAGACTCATGTGTATGGTATAATTGAAGAGGCAGTGACCACATGTGGTGGGCCAAATTGTAAAGGTAAGTCAATCTCACCAAGAACATGCTTTAAGGTCTCATCAAATGCTTTGACCATTTTAATTAAAGGGTAAAAATCATTATGTATATATACCAAATGTGTAATTAATGTCATTATGTAGACATTCTCACTAGCACCATTATCAATCATAACATTATGAATAGATTAGTGATCAAAGTGTGCTCAAATAGATAATGAATGAAGATATGAGTCATCATCCACAATTTCACTTTCATCAAAAGTAATAGATGGTCTCTTAACCGTGGGAGGTATATGCCATGTATAATTACCAATGATCCCATTTAATGGGTACCCATAATGTAGTGGAGGATTATGTGTATTACATACCATTTACACTTCTATATTCTTTTGAGAATGATCGTGTAATGGATCACTAAACATATTTTAGTTTTGATGGTCACTAGGTTGTGACCCTAAATCCTTTAGAAGATCATCAAATGTAAGTTGTTGGTTATTGAGAAGGTCTTGGGTCTTATGTTTCAAGGTATAACATTGGTTAGTAGAATTACTAGGTCCCTAAAGATAGTCGTAATAAGCAATGGCATCATATCATATCCATAGGGTTTAGGTCTACTCATATCAACCTCTAAGAGAGGATGGAGAGGTATAAAATGACAATCTATGAGCTTATTAATTAGTGAAGCTGGAGACTTAGGTAATCATGTAAATTATCTACTTGGTGCATTGGATAAGACAAACTGATTAGATTATTATGACATTGCATTAACAATTGTAGTTTTTGTTTTTAGGTTTAGTAGGTTTCACCTTGTAACTTGGACTGATATGAAACTTGGTATTGAATGTAGTCAGTATGTTTGATACATACTTAATCTTGTTCAATGAAATAAGTTTCATTTCATGATCTCGTACAATATGGCATAAGTCATCAAAATATTTGAACTTTTTAAAAATAATGGACTCATGTAATTGGGTAAGCAAACTTTGCTTGAAGATGTCTTGAATTATATTGTTTGTTTGAGAATTTGAATATGCTTTTTTAATTATGGCCCTTGTGCCTTTTTTGCCTATTTGGACATTTGAATATGTCATTATTTGTTGCATGGATCACTTTAATGCTTGATTAAGTTATACCTGGTATATTACCTTGTGAGTTGTATGTGATTTCCAGGTGTACAAGACTGAGGTACTATATAAATTAAAATTTTGTATCTAAAATAATTTTATGTAAAAGATGATGATAGATATCATTTTTTATCAATATTTATAGTGTCATATCCAAGTACTAATCTGATTATTCTAATGATGTTGAGGTCAAAGAGACAATGATGACATTAGAATGAACCAGTGTGGTCGATCATCTGAAAAGACTAGTTAAACATCATTGGCTTGGTCATCATTTACCTAACCAACCACCTAATACTATGTGAATGCATTAAAAAAAAAAAAAAACTCTATATACCTTGACTAACCCCATATAGTTAGAGGAGACTACATTGTCAATTCAGCTATAGTTAAATATAGATTTAACTCAAGAATTATATCTCTTGGCATCTTTTACACAAATTCATCTAAGATATGTATTCTAGATAATAATAAAATTAAAAAAAAAACATTAAAAAAATATGTTAAAATTAGTAAATGATAAAAACATAAAAAATATTTTAAAATTAGTTATATCAAATGAAATGAAATGATTTTAATTACATTCATACATATAATTGTCTATCGGACCATAGATTATTCCCAAAACTTCTATTATGAATTTTTTTTATGATGAATGTGTTGATGTGATGGATTTCACCCTGTGAAGGGAGGCTCATATCTCTTCATCCATGTGACACAATGGAGACATCCCTCTTATTGTGGGTGTCAAACATGATGGATGAATCTCTAGATTAGGAGTGATATCCCCTTGATGCACCTTGAGGCCCTAGATTTCTTATTGATAATGATGGGGGAGATGAAAAGGGAGAGAAATACTAGAAATCAAAACCTAAACTAAAGTGGTGATGCACCAAAATGGTTGGTCTACTTAGATTTTACATACACATTACACCAAGACAAGCTGACATACACTGTCATTCAAGATGAGAAACTCTCCTGCATTAGTATTTCAATAGGGGACCTATGGACATCTATGGAGGAAGAACTACTAGAGGTGTTCTAAGACACACTATGGTAGCCTGTTCACACGCACCTATACTCTGATATGGACACTTATTATTGACCAACAAGAAAGAGCTCACAAGACACTATATATGCTAGATTCAAACTATGAAAGCATGAAATAAAATGACTTAACACAAGATCAAAACCATAGACATATGTAAAAGTGTAAAACCAAATGGAGGTAAAATGATTATGTCTTGATTCAAGGTAGATTCTTGTAGGGATTCACCATACAAGCTAAGAGATCCCTTATCAAAATGAGAGTTATAATTATATAGAGCAAGATGTTGAAAAAATAAGGAAAGGAGACCCATGCTAGAGTCAAACACTTCTGAGATAAAAGACCATGCTACTGCTATATTCTTCAAAATGCATATGGGAGAGCCATGTTGTAGATGTTCAAGCCACCACCCTTTTTGTCCTAGGCTTGCAAAAGCATGGGATACTCCTAGAAATTGACAAAGCCATCCCCAAGTTGTTGTGGTTGGATCATGATCTCTTCAATGCTAGGTGCAACTAGTTGTGCATTAATGATGAAGCATGAAAACACAGGTTGCTCTCCTCTATAATTCAAAAACCAATCTATTTATTGGTTGTCAGTAGATATTTCCCACCCAAATGTATTAAATCATTTTTTTGAGTGTGCCTATGCCACTTGTCTTGTTCTGAATGGTCACTGATTCTACACTTTGACTTTATCAAATTGTTGGAACTATTTTGAGCTTTGTCTTTTTCGCTCTCTACTTGCCCATGTTTTGTCTCTTTCCTTTGATTTCTCCCTTTGCCTTGGTTTCTCCTATTTTGTCTTTACTCATTCAGGCCTTTAATTTATTAGTGGGTTTCTACTCCTCAGGCCTTTGCTTTGTCTTTTTCCACCTTTTTCACCTATTCAGGCTCTCAGGTCTGCGTTCTTTCCTTTTTTGTGGGTTTCAAGTTTCAAGCTTTTTGGGAAAGTCATCTCAGATAAAAGTATGAGACAATATTTTTGAGGGAAAAATCCATGGTTTCTTTCCCATTTTATTCTTCTTTTAACTTCTTCCTTTCTTATCTCTTCCTTTTTTTACTCCCTTCCTTTGCCTTTTCTTTGCTTGCTCTTTATGGGTCTTTTATGTGAGCAGGATTTTCTTTGACATGTCCTTTGGACAAAATGTCTGAAGCAATTCCTTCAAATATTTTTTATAAAGGAATTCTCCTTGGCTTTGTTCCTTACCTTCTTGGATTGCTTCTTTTCAGTGTCAGCCTTCTGGCTTTCTATGATCATCAAATTTCTTAAGAAAAAATGTTTGAAGGAATTCCTTCAGACATTTTTGTTTGAAGGAATTTAACCTTGGCTCACCTTTCTCGGTTTTCCTTTAGATAAATTTTTTGAAGGAATTCCTTCAAACAATTTTTTTGAAGGAAAACTCCTTCTACTTGTCACTTTTCCAAAAGGGCAAGTGCCCTTCAGGCTTCTTGTCTTTGCCCCTTTACTTCAACTAGTTGCCCTCTCCAAGGGCATTTCGAGCTAAAAGTGCCCTTTGGGCTTATGGAAATGGTCCCTATATTTCTCAAAGTTCCCTCTAAAATGGAATTTTGAGCCTTTAGCTTCCATTTATAAATTTTTTATTGGTCCTTATGCTGATGAAAATCCCTTTACAAGGTCCATTTTGCCTTCAAACATAACCTTCAAAAGTTTTCTAAAGGTCAATTTCATCTTTGAAGTGCCCGTCGCAAGGGCACATACCCTTCAAAGAAATTGAAAATGACCCTAACAGCCCTCCATATAAAAACACTTGTCTTATGAAGCATCTAAGACCAATTCAAGATCTTTTAAAGGACTTACTCAAAGCTTTGAAGTAAAGATGTCTCAGAAACCTGACTGCTTCTTCCTTACCATTTTGGGTTTGTGAATGACTCCAACTCATGAAAGATCATAAGTCAAGTAATCCCACAAACTAAAATTGAACCACTCTAACCCTTATCAAGTCTTCAACTTTGACTTATAAAAGTCAACAAGTAATACACATGCACAAACATGAATTTCACTAGATAGACCATTTTGGACTTATCATAAGCTATTACTTTGAGTTTTGCATCAATTTTAACTCATAAAACAAACAATTAAAGACACTTGGAAAAACTAATTTGGTCTACCAAGACCAAATCAGGTTTATCAAGTGACTTGACCTATGAAAATTTGACAAGTCATTTGGAAAACCTGATTTGGTCTGTTGTAGGTGAAGTAACTACTCTTGACAAACCTGAAATGCACTTGGCTAAGCAAATGAGGAAAACACTTGGATTTTTCTTAGGAAAGGTCTGGTAGAGAACATTTTACACAAGGTAGTAGAGGGATGATCTATTCAAAACATGGATTGGATGGCTTTTGTAAAGAAAAAGGAGGGGGTACCCAATTTTGGCTTGCAGGACCAAAAATTGGTCAACACATTTGGTGACTCACAGGGGAAGCATGCTTTCTATGCTAAAGAAGATTGGTAGCCTCAAATTACATTGGGCATAGAGTCAAGATGAAGCTTGAAACAATTATCAATAGCCTTCTAAAGACATATGAACCAATAAATTTTTACCTCAAACAACAAGGAAAAATAACACACAACAAGGCTAAAAACACTACACTTGTGCAAACAAAACTTAGGGGAAAAAAAACACAACTAAAATCAAACTACTATGTACAACTAACTACATATATTTGCCTCCCTCCTAGATCAAAAATAAAACTTCTCAAGTCTCCTTCATGGCAAGAAAAATTATGGTGCCAGAAAAGTGACTAAATGGAATGGAGACTTGGTGACTTGCCCTTCTTACCTGCCACCTTGATTAGCTTGTATCTGAGTGAAGCAAGGTCAAACATGTCTCCAACATATATGTATTTAATTTTCTCTTTGGATACTACCTCATGTTGGCCCTTCATGTTAATATATATCACCAAGAAATTAATGGCTAATAGCTCATCACCATAGGTCTCATTTAACACATAGTTGTCTTGATATGCATCATGGACTAACTTGTCCCCTTTTGCTTTATTGAAGAGCCTATCAAACTGATCCTTTAGTTCATCATGGCCTTCATGAAGAAGGGTGACTATTGTGATGTCTGGAATGAGATCACAAACTACTTGCTCATCCTAGGGGACATCATCTTCTTGTTTAAGGCTCTCTTCTTCAAATCTTTCATCAAGATGGGTAAGCCTCTCATTTTCTTGCTAAAAAATAAGAGTCTCTAGTTGTTCAAAGACATGCTCTTGATCCTCTTCCAACTCAAGATCCATGGTATGGTCATTATCCTCATCAAAGCAATAAGGAAGTTCATCAAACAAGGGGGGAGAGAGCTCACCATGCTTACATTCCTCATCATCCATTATTGACATATAAAGTTTGTCAACCTCATCTTCATATTACTAGAACATCTACATGTATGCATGAACTATGTATTATTCATTGTTGATGATGTATTCAAAAGGAGAATCCATGATGATTTCCTCCTCTTTGTCATCTGTGAGAGATTCTTGATCAGCCACGAATTGGGTCCTCTCTTCTTCACTTGCCTCTTTCAAAATAGGTTCCTCTTTGAGAAGAAATGAAGTGGATGGCTGATGGTTAAACTCATGTGGAAGAGGAGGCAAAACTTGAGTTATAATAGAATAATTTTATTCTTTCTATTTGGCCAATACTTCATCCATATCATATGTGGCTTGATAGCTCTCTTGGAGGGGTGTAGATGGGGTGTGTTCAGATGTAGGATCTTTTGCTTGGTCTGAACTATCCATCACACCTTGGCTGAGGAAACTCATTTTGGACTCTAACTCTACAATTTTCTTGGCTATAATCTATTAGAAGAGCCTTTTTTGGAGGTCACAAGCATCATCATGATGTAGGATCAGATTCATCTTCTTTAGGGATTCTACCAAAATGAATAGGCCTCTCCTCGTCTTTTTTCTTACCCCATGATTCCATTGTTTACTTCCAACTCATGGCCTTGGGATTGGAACTCTTCCCTTGTGAGCAGGTAGCAACTTTATCCTCTTCAAGGTCTTGAATTGGTTTATGATAAGCACTGATATATTGAAATACTTGAGGAGGTTGAGGGAGACTTGGAAGGGTCTGCTCATGCACAGGAAGATCTACTTCAAGAGAGACATGTTGCTTTCCAAAATATATAGAGTGATTCCCATCAAAAGAGCGTCCACATTCTAAATAATTGATAAGGTTAGACTCCATAAAAGGCTATTTTTAATGCCCTTTGGTGTTGGAAAGATAGATGCAAAGGATTAAGATCAGGAGTGATTAATTCACTAGATGAGCCAGAAAATTACATTTGGTGAGCAAGGGCCATTTGGTAGAAAGGATTTGGTATACAAGAGGGGAATTTTTTTTGAGTAGGAGGGGGATACTCTGGGATGGGAAAAGGCATATAAGGATTATTTGCTTAAATGAATGGGCTCCTTCATCTTGCTAGTTCCTCCTTCATGGATTGTAAGGCTTGAGTTTGCCTGAATAAACAATCCTCTTTGTATATAAGCTCTTGTTGATATCTATTTTGCTCATCTAATCTATCTATCTCCATCACTTATTTCTCAAACTCCAACATTATCTCCCTTACACTAGGTGAAGGGCAATTAGGAGAGCTGCTTGAAGTAATTTCATGAACAACCTGAGCTTGATCAAAACTATATAAAGGAACACAAGGCCCATGATACTCAACAATGGGATTATACATACTAAAATGTGATTTCTTGATGGCACCAGGAGTGCTTAACCAGCTGATTCAACTCAGATTCATCATTGGTGTTGATTGAAATGCCTCCAAAGGCTAATTAGTTTAAGAACACACCAAAAATACTTCAAATCCTTGGACAAACTATCCCACCAAGCATGCCAAAAACTATTGATGCAGTGGATTTCACCTTGTGAATTGAGGCTTAACTCTATTCATCCATGTGACACAATGGAGACATCCCTCTTACTGTGGGTGGTAAATGTGAGGGATTAACCTCTAGATTAGGGGCTAGCTCCCCTTGATGCACATTAAGGCCTTGGATTTCCTATTGTTAACAATGGGGGAGATGAAAAGGGAGAGAAATAATGGAAATTAGAACCTAAACTAAAGTGGTGATGCACTAAAATGGTTAGTTTTCTCAATGTTGACATACACTTTACACTAAGACAAGCTGACATACACTATCATTCAAGATGAGAAAATCTCCTGCATCAGTATTTCAATAGGGTGGCCTATGGAAATATAGGGAGGAAGAACTACCAGAGGTGTTCTAAGACACACTATGGTAGCTTGTTCACATGTGTCTATACTTTGCTATGGACACTTCTTGTTGACATGTAAGAAAGAACTCACAATACACTAGATATGTTGGATTCAAACTATGAAAGCATAAAACAAAATGAATTGACTCAAGATCAAAACCATAGACATATGCAAAATTGTAAACCCAAATGGAGGTAAAATGCTTATGTCTTGATTCAAGATAAATTCCTGTAGGTCTTTGACATACAAGCTGAGAGAACCCTTCTCAAAATAAAAAGTTACAATTATATAGAGCAAGATGTTGATAGAACAAGGAAAGGAGACCCATGCTAGAGATAAAAACTTTTGAGATAGAAGACCATGTTGTTATCATATTCTTCAAACTATGTATGAGAGAGCCATGTTGTAGATATCCAAGCCATTTTCCTTGCTATTTTGGGCCTAAAAAATCATGGGATACTCCTAAAAACTAAAAAATCCATCCCCAAGTTATTGTAGCTAGACCATGCTCTCTTGAATGCTAGGTGAAACTAGTTTTACATTAATGGTGAAGCATGAAAACACTGGCTACTCTCTTCTATAGTTCAAAAACCAATTTATTTATTAGTTTTTGGTAGATATTTTCCATCCAAATGTATTAATTCCTTTTTTTGAGTGTGCCTATCTCACTTGTCTTATTTTGAATGGTCATTGATTCTGCGCTTTGACTTTATCAAGTTGCTGGAACTATTCTGAGCTTTGCCTTTTTTGCTCTCTACTTGCCCATGTTTGTCTCTTTCCTTTGATTTCTCCCTTTGCCTTGGTTTCTCCTATTTTGTCTTTACTCATTTGATCCTTCAGGTTCTTGGTGGGTTTCAACTCCTCAAGCCTTTGATTTTTTTCTCTTTCTACCTTTTTCACCTATTTGAGCTCCTGGGTCTGCATTCTTTCCTTTTCTGTGGGTTTTAGGTTTCAAGATTTTTGGGAAGGTCATTTTAGAAAAAAGTCCAAGATAATCTTTTTGAGGTAAAATTCCATGATTTCTTTCTCATTTTCTTATTTTTTTACTTCTTCCTTTCTTGTCTCTTCCATTTGTTTACTCCCTGCCTTTGCCTTTTCTTTATTTGCTCTTTGCAAGTCTTTTCTATGGGCGGGCTTTTATTTGACATGTCCTTCAAAAAAAATGCTTGAAGTAATTCCTTCAAACATTTTATTAAAAGTAATTCTCCTTAGCTTTATTCCTTTCCTTCTTGGCTTGCTTCTTTGCATTGTTAGCCTTCAGGGCTTCTGTGACCATTCAATTTCTTTAGATAAAATGTTTGAAGGAATTCCTTCGAATATTTTGTTTAAAGGAATTTGACCCTAGCTCCCCTTATTTAATTTTCCTTTGGACAAAATGTCTGAAAGAATTCATTTAGACATTTTGTCTAAAGGAAAACTCCTTCCACTTGTCACTTTTACCGAAGGGCAAGTGCCCTTCGGGCTTCTTGTCTTTGCCCCTTTGCTTCAATCAGCTGCCTTATGCAAGGGCATTTTGAGCCAAAATTACCCTTCAGGTTTATGGAAATGGTCCCTATATTTCTCAAAGTACCCTCCATAAGGGCATTTTGATCCTCTAGTTTCCCTTTGAAACTTTTGTATTGGTCCTCACACTGACGAAAAGCCCTCTATAAGGTCCATTCTACCTTCAAACATACCCTTCAAAAGTTTTTTAAAGGTCCATTTCATCTTTGAGGTGTCCTTAATGAGGGCACATACCCTTCATGGAAATTATAAATGACCCTAAATAATTCCCAGGTGCCCTCCAGAGAACAACACTTGCCTTAAGAAGCGTCTAAGACCAATTTAGGCTCTTTCTAATGATTTACTTAAAAAGCTTTGAAGTAAAGATGTCTCAAAAACCCAATTGATTCTTCTTTACCCTTTTGGGTTTGTGAGTGACTCTAACTCATGAAAGATCATAAGTCAAGTAATCTCACAAACCCGAATTAAACCACTTTGACCCTTTTCAGGTTTCTCTTCAGCTTTGACTTATAAAAGTCAACAAGTAATACACCTGCACAAACCCTAATTGCACTAAATAGACCATTTTGGACTTTTCATAAGCTCTTACTTCATTTTTTACATCAACTTCAGTTCATAAAACAAACAAGTAAAGACACTTGGAAAACCCAATTTGGTTTACTAAGACCAAATCAAGTTTTGCAAGTGTCTTTACTTATAAACCTTTATAAATAAAGACGTTTGTAAAGTCCAAATTACACTGTGAGGACCAAATTGGGTTTATCAAGTAACTTGACTTATGAAAATTTCACAAGTAAAGTCAATTGGAAAACCCTATTTAGTCTGTTGTAGGTGAAGTAACTGCTCTTGACAAACCTGAAATGCACTTGGCTAAGAAAATGAGGAAAACACTTGGCTTTTTCTCAAGAAAGTTCTAGTGGAGAACATTTTACACAAGGCATTAGAGGGATGATCTAGCCAAAACATGGATTCGATGACTTTTTCAAAGAAAAAGGATGGGGTGCCCAATTTTGGCTTGTAGGACCAAAAATTGGTCAACAGAATGAATGAATGAAATTTTTTGGTAATGTCCATGAGACCAATTAGTTTATGGGACCAAAGGATGCAACAAATTTGTTTTGTATTAATGCAATCTTTTAACACAAATATTGTCCTACTATCTTGCAAAATTTATAATCTCTTCTCAATGGTAACTCATCTACTATGTAACTTGATTAGAAAACTTTTTTTTTTAGTTAACCTTTCCTCTTCAAACAAGTCAGTTAAGTTGTCAACCCTCAAATTATCTTTGTATTTGATACATAAATCATTATACGTTTCACACTTCGTAATGTAGTGCCATTTTATCTCCACTACTCCCTTATCACAAAATAAACATGTTATTGTTTCCCATTCTTTCTTGGGTATTGTCCACCTACCAGTTTTAATTATAAGATGATGTGAGCTAGTCCTTAACTGTGTAATTAACATCTTTATTTTCCATTTAATTTAGTTCTAATGTATGTCTTTTCTTCTTTCTCCCACATGGGATTAAATTCTTTGATTTAGTATGATTTCTTCCATCCATACTGCTTTATCCACATGGTTGTCCCAAATTTCTCCCCCACATACTTTTTAATTTCCTCATTGGTGTTTAGAAATTTTTACATGTTGATGTCCTGTTTACTCATCCATTTGTTGTTTTATTTCATCCACATGTTTTTTTATTCTATTTAGTTCTTCTTCCATTACCTTTTGGAGCCATCAATGATTCTCCATACTTTGCATCTTTTTAATATAAATTAGTGTCTAAGTCATTACCAATTTTTCCAATAGAAAAGTACTTATTTCAGCTAATAGAATCTCATATAGAACTAAAGATTTGAATTTGAGGTTGTTTTTGATTAAATATTTTTGAAATATCTCTATCTATCTCTAATTTAGGTTAGCTAAATTATTGCCTCAAAATTCACATCTATATAGGATTATTGATGTGACAAGTAGGCTGAACAAAGTTCTATTAGCTTTCTAATACTATAATTTTTCATTGTTGTAACTATTTTATAGTGACTATAAGGCCTTCCACTCTCCTTTAATTCTTTTTTCTTTTTAGGTCTCCCAACTAAGATTCTTGTGAAATTCAAGTCTAAGATACTTGTATTCTTCCACTACTTTCGACAGGCTTCCTTAGAAAAGGAACTCAATTTGTTTTTGTTTTCTTTGTAGAGAAAATATTCATGAATTTTATTTTTATAGTATTCACTTGAATTCACACCTATTATTAGAAGAGATCTAGATCATTCAAATATTATCTTAGACCATGGGTTGTTTTTTCAATTAGAACAAGATTTTTATTTGATCAGGGAAACAAGTAGGTTTTACAAGGATCTTTCAACCTATTAGTTAAACAAGTAGCATAATATAGCAAATTAAGTATCAAGGGATGAAAAATAAACTTAAAAAGAAATTATAAGAATAACCAACAAAAACCAAAATCACAAGACTAGAAAAAATATGGTATTACTTAGTGTCCTCCATGAGTTCCTTACTATGATCTAGATTCTCCACCTTGTCCTTCAACTTTTCCTTGATGATTCTTGCCCAAGTCCTTTTACTCAGGCCCCCAGTAGTGTCCTTTAGGAATATCATCCTATAATTATTTTGGGCCCCCTTTTTTGGGTTTTTCTCAAGAGAGTTAGCCATAGAAATGGGTGTAGGGCAGGGTTTGGAAGTGTGCTAAATCACTACCTTTTCCTCTATGTGTCTACTGGGGGGGTCTTCTACCTCTTTTATCTACATAAAATCTTGTATCACCTTCCCAACTTATTTTTTGATTGAGTTCCATTCCTTAATTAATGTACCCAAACCAATACCCACTTATTGATTTTGTCATTAAATTCCTCCAGCTACCTTTTGTTTTTCTGAATTGAATTTGTCAAAATGGCCTTCCCCAATCAGAATAAGATCATTTGCATATAAAATTAAATTTAAAACATATTTAATTAGGTGGATCCTCTTCCACCAAAATTATCTATCCACTCCTACAGTTTATCAATGTATGGTTGTTTAACTCTTTTTAGAAACAAGGTTTAACATAAAATAGTAGCCTAATCAAGCAAGAAGTAAGATATTCTAAAAATCAAGACAATTAAATAATTCAGACTCACAATATATTTTGATATAGTGTTAAATTACTTAAATATGCTAAATACATAAATTATAATGTTAAACAATAATTTGCATGCTTAAATAAAAAGAAGGGATAATACTTAGATTGTTTGCTAATTCATAAGTAGATATGAGAAATGCAAGTGTAGAAATAGTCAGGATGATTTTAAACTACGATTTGTCAAATTTTGGACATTAGCTCTTTGTCAACCTAGACACTACTATTTAAATAGGGACACTAACATCAATGCTTTTGTATTGAAGACTACACTTCTATCCATAATGAAGTACAAGTCTTTTTTAGAAATTATGCCTACACCTATTAGGGTTATTTATCACCATGTAGATTGTCAATTACGATCACATGCATAGGTTCCAAATATCAAATTTTTATTCAAAACACTAGATCCTCTAATTATGGAATTCCATCTTTAAAAAATAAGTATTAGTGGGCTCAAGTGAAGTCAAACTAACCTTAAAGACCCATATGTTAGTCAACATTGCCTACATATCCATATAATCTAAAGAGGGCCTTTGACCAATGTAGTTCTCCCCCATAAGTGGGATTGTGTGTGAATAATGGTGTAATATGATATATGTGAGTGCTTGTAGTGATCTAGATTGAAACTTGAGAAATTTTACTCATGGTATACTATATAAATGATTCATACCTATAAAAATATTTCTCCTATGACTGATATGGAAATAGGGAAGAAAAGGGGTAATGCAAATGATTTAGTGAACTTGATATATGTTTGCTTGGTAAATTACTATACGTATAATGAGTGGGATTTGATTTATAATTATATCTCACTTTTTAAAATAAATCTCATAGAGGACTAATTAAGATAAATATGTTTACCTGTACATATCTAAATATTTACAAATTTGAGCCTTTGTAGGGTATTAACACTAGTGTTGGATCTAAGACACTAGTGTCAACACTAGTATCCAGGTTTAAATGACAATGTCTTAGAGAATAAAGAAAGGTTGAATATCTATGACTATAAGTGAAGGATATATATCAGGTTTTAAGAATATTGTGGCCTATAGATGATCTAGGTAATCATTATATTAGGGTAGATTCATAAGATAAACATTTAAGCACAATCAGATGGTGAACTATGAGCCTTTCAATGACTAAAAGTGCATGAACTAAAGGGTAGAACCTTGAGTGATATTTCTCAAGTGTGCAAGACTAGTTCATCATGTAACATATAGATTTGAGTATTTAAATTTATCTTCGCCTTTAATCAAGTAATTCATAAGGATTGAATTACCAAGTTAAAGTAAATAATTATGTCCATTGGCGTGTACAATATACCTTACTTTGACTAGAACCCTATTTGAATTTATTGTATGTTTATGACCTACAACCAATAGCATGTTATAGGTGTAATTAATGCATATAATCTAAAAATGAATAATTTAATTTAATTGAAATAAAATAGAGTAAGGAAGGAGTACACATGTGTTTCAATGCAACCATGTTGACCCTTGATAATTTGATTTTGTAATGATGCTTCTTAGTTGAAGCATTGGAGAGAGGTTCATAACTAAACCTTGAAGATGTGAAGACGAGAATTGAAGGGTGATTGTGCCCCAACCTAGTGTAAGGGTGATTTATGTCAAGTCCATCAAGTGCATTAAATATTGATCACACATCTCAAATGTATATATAATATAACCAATCTCACCCAAGTCAAATGGTTTAACCATATCAACCCACAAAATAGAATTAGTGCTAAGTCCATCAAGGGCATTGAATCTAGATTGTAGTACTTAAGGGAACCCACTACTTTAGTAGATAAAATCTCAATTGATGTATCTTGGTAAGGTTGGTGCATAAATAAGTGTATAATTTGAATATCTATCTATAATTTGGTGCATTTTTAGGGCATATGCACCTCAAATGTGTCTCAAGTTGAATTATTGATCAAAATGCAACCTTTTTTCTATAAATTGTGTATAATATGCACCATAAATATGAAAAACCATGTCCCAAATCTATGAAAATTAGTGTTAAATGTATCTAACCCAAATGTATATTAAATCATGTAAGTTGTATCAAATTATACCAATTCTACCAGATGTATGTATGTGGACTCATGTCTCTATGACATGCCCCCAATGATATGCCCCCATTGTTTAAGTGAGGGGAATGTAACATAAGATGGGGCTGCCACTCCTATTTCTATGGTGCAGGCAGCCCCATGAAAAATTAAAATGTTTGCTTATGAAAATTTTGGAATCTCATTAGAGTAGCTATAATTCAAAAATAAAAAAAAATCAATTATTACTTGCAATAGGGGCAAGAAGATTGCTAGAGGCACTGCTATTTTTAAGGGAAGCTTCTCACCAAATGGTAGTCTATGTTGTGTAATATTGTAGATAATGTCTTTAAATTTGGAAAATAATTTTATCATAAAAACCCTCAAAATATGTAGTAGAATCCTTTTTCATGGGACTAAATCACGAAAAAAAACTTTGAAAATTTATCTGCAACATCAATTTCTAAAACTATTGAATGCCTCTTCCATTGGACCATTAGGTTGGTATTTTCATGCACATTGAGTGCCTATAGAAGTTTCATGTTGGTGTTTAAGATTTCATTGATATCTCATTTTTCCTCTCCCATGACATGCTTTAAAATTTTGGTGTATGAGCTTTTGTCATGTTATCTTTTTTCCTCTCCCATGACATGCCATAGAATAAGGACAACCATCTTATGCAGAATATAGATCGCCCCTATAAATTTTGACAATAATTATAAGAAAGGATTACATAATTTGAAGCCTAAATGATGATGATTACTATTGTTTTAGTTCATTTTTGGGTGCCTTCTAGGGTAGCATAGGTTGTTATTCTTCTCACATTTCTCCAACACTTTGACAAAAGCTACCAAGAAGGATTCCTTAGTTTGAACTTGAAAACCAAATAATGATGAATACTATTACTCTAATTCTTTTGATTATATTGAAGGTTGAATGAGGCTAACTAATTGTATAGCTAAGGCTTAGCCAAATTTCATATGTATTCACCTATTAAAAAAATGGTGAAGGTTACAATCATATCAAATGGGTAAAATGTAGATTAAAGAAGCCAACAAAATAGCTAGTAATGAGGCAAAGAGAGCTTTCAAGTCACTGCAAAGAAAGAGGAAATTACCATTAATATAAAAAATTGCTAGTAATTATATTTCATAAAGCAACACAGTGCCCCTGATATACACAACATTTATAATTTAAAAAATTTATAATGAGTCCTTAGCCCTGTTATAAACTAAAAGTTGAGAAAAAACCAAAAACACAGTGACCAAAGCATGATTTATATAAAACTCCTAGTTTTTGATGTTATTTGAAATGAAAGAGATATAATTGTTTGTTGGGAAATGTCTCAACTTTGCAAGAATCTTCACAATAGTAATTATGCACACATTTGGTCTTGCACAAGATGTTTTATATAAGATGTTACAAAAGATGATTCACAAGATAGGATGTTTACGTAATCTTACATGGTAATTATGCAAGGTTGAAAGTGTCTAAAGGTTGGAATGGACATATAAGGCACTTTGTGTAGTTTTAGTCTCAATTTGGAAGATTTTAAAGTGGTAGTCAGTGGTTGAGTTGCCATAAGGTGTTGCAAGGAGGTGTGTAACATGCAGAGCAATAAATGGTTATTTGAAGGCATGATAAACATTTATATAACTATATTTTTTAGATTGAAGAGGTGTTAGTAATGTTTTATGGGGCTCTAATATGGACCTACTATGAAGCATTACATATTGTTCACTTGGTGCAATAGTTGGTGCATGTAGATTCTTCTACATTACAGATGTTGCAAGTGAAGTATGTGCTATAAGACAAAGTTATTCATAGGAAGTTGATATATGTTGAACATTTGTTTACTTAAAATAAGTGTAAAAAAAAAAATTGGATGTTGAAAACACATGGTCAAGTGTGTGCATTCAAATATATAGTAAAGACCTATGTGTAGGATAAAAAATCCTGAAATTGATTGTAGCATTTTCAGACATCTAGTTTATGTTATAATTCAATTAGGTTACAATGCTAGGTTTTTTATTGAAAAGGGATTTACTAGGTGAAATTTCTCATGTGCATTTGTGTGTTCTTTTCATGTTTTTTTGCCTATGCTAGATTCACATTAGTAAATCTCTCTTATGTGTTAGTTTATCATGTTCACAAGCTTATCCTCAACATTTGGTTTTAGAGCCTCGTTGTAAGCTTTGTATAGGCTGGTATAGTTTACAATAAATAGTTTCCTTCTAATGGGAGTCTTGTACAAGAATTTTGTGTGAACAAGAGGACTGGGAGTACCATAGTGGAAATTGAAAAATTTAATGGTTAGAACAATGAATTATGGAAGCTCAAGATGGAAGACCTCTTGTTGGATAGAGATAAGTGGGTTGCCATAGTAGACACTGTACCCATTGGAATGAAACCATAAGAATGGGAGAAAGTTGATATGCAAGTGTGAAGCTCTATCAAATTATGTTTATGGATTCAATTTTACTAAATGTATTGGCTAAAAAGACTGTAAAGCTTCTATGATGTTGGCATATTGTCCAAGACCAAGACATTGGTAAACAAAATTTTCCTATGAAAAAAGTTGTACTCATTGTGAATGAGTGATGGTGACTCATTTATGGATCATTTGATTGCTTTCAACATTGTGGTTCATCAATAAAAATCCATAGATTTTAGAATAAATGACGAATAGAGGCACATCATGTTGTTTTGCTCTTTGCTAGACTCATTGGATAATTTGGTGATGGCTATTAGTAGTAATACATTGGCACTAAAGTTAGAAGATGTAGTCATAACTCTATTATCAAAGGATATGAGGCAAAATTTTATGGAAATATATTAAACTAATGATGCCCTAATCATGTGAGGCCATTTGTAAGAACAAGGCAAACAAAAGACTAGGGAAAAGCACTTGAATTTTAAGGAAAGATCAAAGTCTCCAAAAAAGTCCTTGAAGAAAGGTTGAAACTGCATCAGGACATGGCATTTCAAAGGGGGATACAAAGCAAAGAAGGTGGAGAAGGGCAAACCATTAGAAAATTCAAAGAAGGTGGATAAGGGCAAACTACTGGAAACTGCATAATCCTAAAGTGACATAGTCTCCAATAATGGAAATGGAGATGTATTTCTTGTTGCCTCAAGTTTGCACTCATAAAATGATACATGGTTGATCAACCTTGGAGCCTCCTATATATGACTCATACAAAGGAGTGGTTCTATGAATATGAATAATATGATGGTGGTGATGTATTTATAGGAGACAACTTAACCTACTGAATCATATGAAGAGGAGGGGTGAAGCTAAGATTCAAAGACAAGAGGACCAAGACTCTCCTAGGTGTGTTACACATTCTTGGCCTTGTGAAGAATTTCATATCTATAATAAAAATGAATGATGTGAGTGTCTAACTCTAATTCAATAGAGATGGGTACAAAATGGTGTGTGGAGTGATGGTACTATCAATCTATTCAAGCTTGATGCAATTACTTAAGTAACACATGAAATAACTTTGTTTTTCTTGAGTCTAATGTTTAGTAGGAAAGTGCACATTGACTCTAATAGAGGAGACAATGCTCTAGCATCAAAGGCTGGGCCATATCAGTGAGAAAGGTTTGTAAATGATATAGCCAAAGGACATGATGAAAGGGATGGAAAATTATCCCTTATATTTTAATTTTGTAAATGTTACATTTGTGGCAAGCAGAGTGAGGTAAAGTTCCCCAAATTGTTGCACGTGCAAGTGAGATATTGCAAGTGATGCACAATGATGTGTTTGGACTAGTGGGTGTCCCATCACTAAACAATTTTATCTTCTATGTGACTTTTATATATGATTACACTTGTAAAACCTAAATATAATTTATCTTGAAGAAATCCAAAGTTCTTAATAAATTTAAGGAGTTCAAATCTCTTTTGGATAAATAGATGGAGAGGAGGATCAAGGAATTGCACATGGACAATGGGGGTGAATATTTCTCAAAGGAGTTCAACAAATTCTATAGGCATAGTAATATTTAAATACCAAAGACAACTCCATACATTGTATAGTAGATTAGAGTCGTAAAGTAGATGAGCAGGTCATTGATGGATAAAGCCCAGAGCATGTAGAGTAGTACGCATTTGGAGTAAATTTTTTAGGATGAAGTAATGGCTACTACTTATCATGTAATCAACTTATACTCAACTTCAACATTGGTTGAAAAGACTCTGAAAGAATCATGGATTGATAAGAATCCATTCTCAAAACATTTGTGCATTTTGATGTATAATCTTAAATCCCTAAAGTAAAAGAGATTGAAGCTTGACTCTAAGCTTATAAAGTGCATCTTCAATGGGTATGATGGTGGAATCCAAGGGTGTAAGTTATGGAACCCTGAGATGAAAAAAGTAATCTATAGTTAAAATTTAGTCTTCAGGGAGGTGCACAAGGTTCCTACACATGAAGAACCAAAGAAACAACTAAAAGAAGAGACAAAAAATGTAGGTTCATGTAGAACTTAAAGAGCTAGTGTTTGAGTGTGGTGTGATGACAATGATACACAAGAGTCACAAGAAGAGGAGCTAGCTAATCCTACTTTGAGGATATCAGAATGGGTATGTAGAATTCTTAGAAGGTATATCCCATTGGATTTTTTGTGATGCATACTTATTATCAATGACTAATAGAAATGAACCCAAGATGGTGAAGGAAGTTATAGGTTGCATAGAGAGCAAGTCTTGGAAGTAGGATATGAAGGAGGAGATGGAGTCTCTAAACATGAATAAGATGAGTCTTGTGAAGTTATCCCATAGATGAAAACCTGTAAGGCTATAAATAGGTTTTCAAAATGAATAAAAATGTGTGAGGAGAGATGGAGAGGTATAAGGCTTGCCTGGTGGCAAAAGGATTCTCTCAGATTGAGGGAATTGACTTTGGTGATGTTGGGAGGGTGTACACCGGAAGCACACAATTTGATTACCAATACCAAGCAACTTAATATGCGGAAATTAACCAGATTCACCAAGTAACTAGAATTCAGAATAACACAGCATATGAGAGACAATACCAAATTGTATTAACACTTTATACAGAAAAGAATACAATAAAGAAGATGCCACTTCTTCTCCACCACCTTACAGAGGTTTCCCACGCCTCAAGTGAACAATAATTCTTCTCCCCAAAGCTCTCCCTCTCACAGGTCCCAACACCCAACTCAAATACAGAGTTGGTGTTCACCTCCCGTGCTCCACGCACACCACAAGTGCTCCACGCACTCCACAAGTACTCAAGGTACTTCAAGTAGATCTCCCATGAATCTGCAACAACCTGCAATTCAACAGACCATACTTATGGAAGGAACTCCCTTGCCTTCCTCTTGCTCTATCCGAGTACACCCCTGTACTCCAAGTAGATCCTACCTGATACTGCTCCCTGTTGTGTTGCTGTCTGTATGACCTTGCACACCTGCAAATCAATCAATGGTTCTATTCACCTGTGAACCTCGACCTTGCACACACATACACCTGCAGATCAACGATCTTACTTACCATGTAGATCTCCTATATAGGCCATGCAACTGTGACCAAGATCCTACACTCTTGAAGAACCCAACTGGCTCTCCAATCCAGCACCAACACACCTGGTACTATGGCACTAGGAGGAACGCCCCATAGCTCTACCTCACACACAGAAGGAGCTTATAATTATGCTCTCTTACTCCCTAGCACACCTTTCCAATACAACCATGAGTCTATTATATAGATCTCATCCAAACAATGATTAGACATCTAATTACAATAATTAGATCCGCAGCTATGAGTCTAAAATTAGCACTCATCATGCAAACTCTTCGTTCATTAGCTCACTGCCTGTAATTAACTCACAGTCAAACTACACAGGCGACCGACGTCGGTCCCTGTCTGCCTGGGGTCACCGACGCCGGCCGATATATGACCGACGTCGGTTTCATTCCTGTCTTACTCTGCCGACGCCGGTTGGCCAGACCAACGCCAAACACTTCAGACACTCAGCAACTCATTCTGCAACCTCCTCCATGTCTACATCAGTGAAGCTTTTAGCTCCACAATCCTAACAATCTCCCACTTGGAGATAAACAGCTGCACTGTACCTGTACCTGTACTCTGTCTAATCTGTTTCCTGGTTTGTATCCCTCTTCAAGCTCCCACCTGAAGACAACCCACCACGCAACCTGTGATGTACCACCTGTCATCCGAGTACCCTGCCACATCCGAACCTAAAAATACGTGTAGTGAAGTCCTGACCCTGCATAGCAACACCTGCTGCCGGTCCCTCTCAGAAAACCTGAGAATCCACTTCCACGAATTGGCTCCTAACTCTCTGACAGCTCCCACTGCATGGGAATACTCAGGTTTATACCAGACCTCATGTGATTTCGGACACTGTACCTGTCCAGCCCTTAGTGTGCTCCGGCTCTGTATCCCGAACCTCGTCAACACCTGATTCACATCAGCTCCCACTCGAGACAAAATCAACCTGTGATCTCCATGCCTCCCATGTCAAAGAATTCCGCTGCTCCAAACTCCACCTGACATGCCACTGAACTAATCTTACCCTTAGCTCAGCAAAACCCTGTATGTACAAACCTGCTAGCTAGCATACTATCCACATACAGCTAACAGAATGATGTCATGACTCATCATCCCCCTGGTAAGACAAAACCACAGTAGTTACCTAACACTGACTGAAGCCATGCTCCGTCCTCCACCTGTCAAAACCTGTACCACTGTCCTGCAGCTCCACAAGACCATATAACCAGGTCTTCCGTCTCACGTATCCGTTCTCTCTATTCTTCTACTAAGGAATCCATTCATCTCTGTGCTTTCATACCTGCTGGCAACTCTACCAAGACACACCTGTCTGGTTCTCCTCCAAGGAATCACATCCTCATCCATGCCAAGCTCACACCTGTTTCCTGGATCCTTCCTGCTATACAAACAGCAACAAGTATGAAGAAGAGGAACAACGAATTTGAGGGCCTACTTATGCCTTCAGTCCTCCGTATGGGTGTTTGAGACTCCTTGACAACTAGCTGTCCACCCAAAATTCGTTTACAGTAACTGACCTCGGTCACCCCACAGTCTGCATCCGACCGATGTCGGTTTCATGCGTCTGTACCTGACTACCAACCTGCCTACGCTGGTGTCCCTTCTGCCGATGTCGGTTCTTTTAACCGACATCGGTCTTACCTGCTGCCGACGTCGGTTTTCCATGACCGACATCGGTCTTACCCTGCCCGACATCGCCAGCTTCGGTCTGCACATGACCGACATCGGCGCCTGTCTGTTCGACGTCGGTTCCTCCTGACCGACGCCGGTGTCTGTGTTCGCCTGTGAGTGATGACTTTTTACCCGCGAGCTCCTTTGAATCAAAATCCATGTCCAAACTACCCTGCTCAGAAGTATCCAGCCACATCCACTGGGTTCTGTCTGCCATCTCCTCCATAAACACCAAGGCTTTCCAGTTCTTAAGCCTGTCAAATATATCTGTCTTCCGCTTAAGAACATGCATCCCCTTCCTGCTCATGTGACCAAGCCTACGAAGCCACGTCTCCGCAACAAAAGAAGAATCAGTAATATAAACAAGTAGATAAAGGATTCCTGTTTTCTTACCACCGGCTAATTCAAGTGCATCCGCTGTGAGAGTTCTTGTGCATCTCTCATCACCCAATCTTTCTGAAGAAATTAGCCATATCTCCAAACCTGGGACCTGCATGACCTTCATCAACACCTGTGTGTTGGCCGCCTGCAATTTCAGCTTCACTTCTCCTTTGCCAATCCTTTGGCAAGGCTTACCAGCTCCTCTACCTGGAACTGCATGGAAAGAGGCAACCGAATCTTTTATCCAAGATTCAACTTTATCCAAGAAACCTGCAAACACATCCTGTGCAACAACACCTGCTACATCTGTATCTTCAGTTTCTTCATGCTGATCTGTTACCAACCAACAATAATCTTTTACCTGCTCTTTCTTTCCATAGGACCGTGAGTGACCATCTGTGCTTTTCAACTCCTCCATTCTTAGCTTACTTTGATCTGCAGTTGCTCTACTCCCACTCGATCAGAAACCCCTGAGAGTGACCTGTAACCAAACACAAAACCTGCTTCCTCCAACCTCAGCTCAGATACCACCTGTTGGTATCAAGCTCAAGAACCTACAACCAAGGCTCTGATACCACTTGTTGGGAGGGTGTACACCGGAAGCACACAATTTGATTACCAATACCAAGCAACTTAATATGCGGAAATTAACCAGATTCACCAAGTAACTAGAATTCAGAATAACACAGCATATGAGAGACAATACCAAATTGTATTAACACTTTATACAGAAAAGAATACAATAAAGAAGATGCCACTTCTTCTCCACCACCTTACAGAGGTTTCCCACACCTCAAGTGAACAGTAATTCTTCTCCCCAAAGCTCTCCCTCTCACAGGTCCCAACACCCAACTCAAATACAGAGTTGGTGTTCACCTCCCGTGCTCCACGCACACCACAAGTGCTCCACGCACTCCACAAGTACTCAAGGTACTTCAAGTAGATCTCCCATGAATCTGCAACAACCTGCAATTCAACAGACCATACTTATGGAAGGAACTCCCTTGCCTTCCTCTTGCTCTATCCGAGTACACCCCTGTACTCCAAGTAGATCCTACCTGATACTGCTCCCTGTTGTGTTGATGTCTGTATGACCTTGCACACCTGCAAATCAATCAATGGTTCTATTCACCTGTGAACCTCGACCTTGCACACACATACACCTGCAGATCAACGATCTTACTTACCATGTAGATCTCCTATATAGGCCATGCAACTGTGACCAAGATCCTACACTCTTGAAGAACCCAGCTGGCTCTCCAATCTAGCACCAACACACCTGGTACTGTGGCACTAGGAGGAACGCCCCATAGCTCTACCTCACACACAGAAGGAGCTTATAATTATGCTCTCTTACTCCCTAGCACACCTTTCCAATACAACCATGAGTCTATTATATAGATCTCATCCAAACAATGATTAGACATCTAATTACAATAATTAGATCCGCAGCTATGAGTCTAAAATTAGCACTCATCATGCAAACTCTTCGTTCGTTAGCTCACTGCCCGTAATTAACTCGCAGTCGAACTACACAGGCGACCGACGTCGGTCCCTGTCCGCCTGGGGTCGCCGACGCCGGCCGATATATGACCGACGTCGGTTTCATTCCTGTCTTACTCTGCCGACGCCGGTTGGCCAGACCAACGCCAAACACTTCAGACACTCAGCTACTCATTCTGCAACCTCCTCCATGTCTGCATCAGTGAAGCTTTTAGCTCCACAATCCTAACAGGTGAAACCTTCTCTCTAGTTTCAAAATTGACTTCAATCAATCTTATTTTAGATATTGTTGCATTTGATTTGGAGATAGAGAAGATGGATGTGAAAACAACATTATTACATGGGGAGCTTGAATAAGAAATTTTCATGTTGTAGCTTGATGAATTTAAGGTGAAGGGGAGAGAGAACTTGGTCTATAGATTGAGAATTCCTTTTATGGTTTGAAGCAATTTCCCAAGATGTGGAATAATATGTTTGATAGTTATGTGGTTAGACTTGGGTATGTGTACAATAATGTTGATCCTTATGTCTAATACAAGGAAGAGGGTGATCATTTTGTCATCATAGTACTTTGTGGATGACATGTTGTTGATCGTAAATGACATGGGCATAATCAAGAAGGTGAAGTATCAACTATCTACATAGTTCAACATGAAAGATCTTAGTGATACAAGGTTCATCTTAGGCATGGAAATCAAATGGGATTATATGAATAAAAAACTTTGGCTGGACTAGAGGAAATACATTGAGACAGTACGAAAGGTTCAAAATGCAAGATAGAAAGCTAGTGCACACCCTTCCCACTTGGTAATAATTTATCAACTACGTAGTGTCTAGAGACTTAGGAGGAGTTGGAGGACATGATTCAAGTTCAATATGCGAGTGCAGTGGGAGTCCTGATATATGTAATGGTCTAGACAAGATTTGATATTGCACAAATAGTGGGAGTGGTTAGCAAATTCATGTCTTGCATCATCAAGTGACCTCATTTCTTGGGAAGACATTCCTAGGCCATAAATGCCATAAATATCAAGATTCATCCCTCCATGCCTAATCAATGCCTTCCATGATACCCTCCATGCCTCTTAATTTCCCCTTATTCCAATGCCATGATGAGGATAATTAAAAATAGAATTCCAAAATTTAAATTAATCCTTAACCACACATCTCAATCTTGAGATGGATGGTTGAGGTTGATTCTGATCAAATCCAAAATTGGCCAAGGAGCATTGGGAAATGGTGAAGAGGATAAAATATCTTAGCAATGCAATATCAAAAGGAGTTTCCAAAATTATGTACCAAGATCAAATATCTTTTGTTCAAAAAAAATCCATACATGATAGAAAACATCTTACAACCCACCAAAAAGGACTAGCTATTTTATGGTTCTTGTTTTAATCTTAAAATACCCAAAAAAATAATATTAATGTGTCTAAAATAAGTTAGTAGGAATTTAGAATACACTTAGATATGATAGCCAAAAATGAGAAAAAAATATTATAAGATTCCTATCTTCATGAAACAATTTTACTTAGAAGGAAAATTTATAACCCTCATTAAAACTTAAAAGCTGTCAATTGCATTATTGCAATAAATATAATAAAATATCACTAAAAAGTGAACACTGTATTGTTGATATTTTCCATCTCTCCACCACTTTTTATTTATATTTTGAGATTGAGCGTAAGAGAAAGCTAAAAACTTAACAATGCAATAACCATTCACAAGACCTAAAACCTATCTATGGAAATCATATAGAAAAGTACCAAAAATAAAATAGCTAATGCATACATATGGTTGTCATAGGTATAAAACCATTCATATTTTTTTACCTTAGGTAATGAGCTCATAGAGCTGATCATCATTCTCCAATCAAGGATGCTGGAGAATATTTCACTTTCAATCAAATGTGAACCTCACTATTTTTCCACCTTCAATCAAATATGAACTTCACGGTTTTTTCTTTTTCATTTTTTAATGACATTTTACAAACATGACTTTTGTGGAATACCATATAGTTGTCCTATCACATCTTCCATGTGGTTGGATACATGTAGACCTCTATTACAATATGATGTGATGTCCTCTTCCAATATTGAATTTTTAGCTTCTAGAAAATCTTCTTGAAGATGTTTTTTTAGTTGTTAAATTTCAAGATTTATCTTGACATCTCCTCTTCAACTAGACTGGACTTTGGGCCCTTAATATTCTTTAAGGTCTTACCACAATAAACTTGATTACAATCTAATAATCTAAATAGAAACATGGTTGGTTGAAGAAAATATATCAATTTTTGTGCACCACTAATCATCACAAATGTTTGACAAATGTTGCAATAAATTTATGCCATCAAATCTCTTTTGATATAGCCCATGAAGCCCCTTGAGCTATAATGACATTTATGTGTGTGGACATTCATGCCTAGGTTTCATACTTTTGGAAAACAACTATAATTACATTTAATTATGTGGTCATTTCATGCCTAGGCTACAGATTGTCTGGTCCACTTTGACCATGAGCTGCCATATAATTTTTTGCAAATATGGTTGTCATTATGCTGGGCATCTCATATTTGTAAAAACATGGATGCAAATTTAGATTCTCCCATGAAATAAATTTCTTTCCAACTTTTATTTGATCGTATATGTGATGCAGTTTAATTTGATTAAGATATCATTCACCAAGTGATTACCTATCTTCACCATAGTTACCACTTACCAAGTTCAGAAATTCAAATCTATTTAGAAGGGCAAAAAAATCCAAAATCTAGGATTCTTGAAAAAGTTTGGAAAAATCTGATCTGGAATATAGATATAAATGTGAGCATAGTTTTATAAATATGCAAAACTGACAAATACAATGAAAAATATTAATAAAATAATATAAAATGTTTAATATTATATCATATTTATAGTTTATGGGTGGTTTTTTGCACAAAAAACCTTAAAAATTAAAAAAAATAAAAATTTAAAAAAACAAGGTTGACCTGGATGAACTTATTCGGGCCGACCAAAAAACCCAGATCTGGCTAGATGTAGTCTAGATTTGACTAGATTTGGTAACTAGGATCTTCACACAAACCTCTCCAAACAATTTTTGGGTTGTCCTTTTTCAAAAATGCATCTAAAAATATATATATCATGATGGACTTTAAAAAAATATCATTCTTTAAATATAAATTTTGAATTTCCTTTGAAATCTAATATTTTTACATAGATATGCAAAACCTTTTTATCATATATCATCTCGTATCCCAAAGAGAAATCATCCATATATTTACATCTTCCCCCATCTTTGTATTTAATGGATGTGACTGATGTACATTTAGAATGTGCCCTGCTTCTTGAATTATTACCATAATGAATGTTAAAATAATTTCAATAAAGGTGCATGAATTTCATTGGTACACTAGCACACATGATAAAATATTTAAATTTCATTTCAATGCAATGCATTTCCTCCTTATAATACAATTTGTAAAATGCTTTTCATATGGATAGTTTTTTGTTTGTGTTTGTTTTATTTGATTTGGTAGCATGAGAGTTTTAGGTTTTATTAATAAGAACAAAGAGAAGTAAAACATGCCTAAGAGACAATACAATTATATATGGCTGTAATAGATATATAGCATGAGAGCATCCACCATAAATCTAGTAAAATAAAAGATAACATATGCAAAGATAGAAACACTACAATAACAGTGCTATCTTAGTAGCTATTTATCTCCTTTCTTGTTGGATTTATAAATTTTTATATCTACTTAATGGGAATGTGATATGTAACCATCTTAAGTAGTAGAATGATCTTTTACATCTCGTAGAAGAGGAGTGTTGGAGAAGTGCAAGCCATTCACATTTGGTAGATGAGTTTGAAGAGTATCCAAGACATTTTTTTCTAAAACATCAACAACTTTATTCATAGATCTGCAAATGTGAATTAATTGTATGTCTTGGAAAGAATTAGGTGATTTAATAATATTGACAAAAATGTTGTCCTCTAGAGAATTTGGTTTGATTTGGTAGCACGTGAGTTTTAGGTTTTATTGATAAGAACAAAGAGAAGTACAACATGCCTAAGAGCCAATACAATTATATATGGCTGCAATAGATATATAACATGAGAGCATCCACCATAAAGCTAGTAAACTAAAATATAACATATGCAAAGATAGAAACACTACAATAACAGTGCTATCTTGGTAGTTATTTATCTCCTTTCTTGTTGGATTTATAAATTTTTCTATCTGCTTAATGGGAATGTGATATGTAACCATCTTAAGTAGTAGAATGATCTTTTACATCTCATAGAAGAGGAGTGTTGGAGAAGTGCAAGCCATTCACATTTGGTAGATGAGTTTGAAGAGTATCCAAGAAAATTTTTGCTAAAACATCAACAAATTTATTCACAAATCTACAAATGTGAATTAATTGTATATCTTGGAAAGAATTATTTGATTTGATAATATTGAAAAAAATGTTTTCCTTTAGAGAATATAGTTTGATGTGGTAGCACGAGAGTTTTAGGTTTTATTAATAAGAACAAAGAGAAGTACAACATGCCTAAGAGCCAATACAATTATATAGCACTGCATTAGATATATAACATGAGAGCATCCACCATAAAGCTAGTAAACTAAAAGATAACATAGGCAAAGATGGAACCACTACAATAACAGTGTTATCTTGGTAGTTATTTATCTCATTTCTTATTGGCTTTATAAATTTTTGTATCTGCTTAATGGGAATGCGATATGTAACCATCTTAAGCAGTAGAATGATCTTTTATATCTCGTAGATGAGGAGTGTTGGAGAAGTGCAAGCCATTCACATTTTGTAGATGAGTTTGAAGAGTATCCAAGATAAATTTTGCTAAAGCATCAACAACTTTGTTCATAGATATGCAAATGTGAATTAATTGTATGTCTTGGAAATAATTAGTTGATTTGATAATATTGACAAAAATGTTGTCCTCTAGATAATCTGGTTTATGCTCAACCTGAACACTATTTATTTTATCAACTGCCCATTTTGAATATGATTAAATGATTATCTATTCATATTTACCTTTAGCCAAATGAATAGTGCAATTAACAACTATAAGTTGCGATGTATTTTTAGAAGCTAGATTCAACAAGTTTTAGTATAGTTTTTGCTCAGAGAATCTAGATATAAGGGGCATCATGCATGGCATGATGGCGCTCACTTCCAGTTTTAGGTTAGATAGTTGATATAACTTCTAGATCAGAATCCATGTTCTAGACACTAATGATTGGGGGTAATGTGTGTGACACATTGATTCTCCTTTTTTGAGTTTAGTTTATTTTCCAAGCATTTTTGAACGGTTGTGTGCCTTACTCCATCTGCAGGTGGTTAGCATTCTTTTTCAAGTTTGGATTTCATACAAACTTAACTTCCTAAGTACTCGAGTTCATGTGTTGGATTTCACATAAGCCTATTATAATAGTTTCAGAGTGGCTTTCATATAAACCTAATCTCCATGTTTCAAAATGGTCAAGAGTGGCCTAGTTTCTAGCATACATTTGACTATCCATGCCAACATTTTTAGATCATAGTACATTCATGGGCTTTAGGAGCCATCTCATATTACATATATTCCATATTGGTATCACTTCATAAGGCAATGATGGAGCCAAAGGACTAGCTAGCCTTTGTATTCTTGAGCCACCTATTCAAAAGGATCAGACACACAATCTAAACATCACTTGACACACACATGATTTGTTAGATTCAATTAATAGGTGATGATGAAGCCAAAGGGCCTACCTTTGCATTCTTGAGCCACTTATAGGTAATTGAGCACTTGGCTTTGTTTATGATATTACTTTTGGTACAACACATACCTAACACAATCTAGCATCACAATAGGTTTTGTATTGGTTTGCGTACTTGGTGAGGTGTATTCTTTACTTTCTCTTTCTCTCTCTCTTCTCTAGTTTTCATACATTCTTATTTTCGATATAGAATATCTAATAAGGATTGATCTACTCTATATTTTTTGTTATAGATTCACACTTCACACCATGCTCTCTCTATACACATATAACATCACACAACTTCATTAGCTTCACCTTTATAGGTAAGTTCATGTGTGCTTTCTATTTTTCTTTTATCCTAGTATTTTGCTTTGTTGCATCACTAGAATAAAGGGGTCAAACGTACTCATATAAAATGCAAAATTTGGTAACTTGAGTATGGCTAATGACACCAAATCTATAGATTCATTTTACTTGCTCTCTTGACCCTATTAGGCACATTTTCATAGTTTATCAGTCATCTATAACCTTCTAGACTAAACCCTTGAAAAACTAGACTACTCTTTCCATTCTTAATCTATCCCCTTAGGTCTCAAACCCTCCAAATAATAACACCCAAATAAGACTACAACATTGAAACCTAGAGTGTCCAATTTCTAGCACTATTGTCCAAGTGCAAATTTAGTTCTAACGATCATTTTCTCCTAGATTCTTATCCTAATTCATGTTGGCCTAATGTGAATTCATTTAACCCACAATCATTAATATCCTATAAAAGGCCATTCAGAGTCCATTTAGAAGGGTTAAAACTCATTTACAAGAGAGAAGCAAATATATAATCAAGACTACTCAAACACTTTTCCCTATTATCTACATATAGTTATCCAATAGTATTTCAAGATTATTCAAACCTTTACACCAGTCCCTAGTAATTCCAAGTACACTTAGTTTCTCATTTACTTGCATTTTAATCACACTATTGCACTAAACACTTCAATGGGAGAACTACATATAGCTTGATCCCTCCTCAAAGTATTGGTATGTAAGAAATGTGCACACACATAGGGTGTGAAGTGTGTCCAATGTATAGTTTACACACTAACCCCTTTTCCTTATTTGCCAAAGTTCCATTAAATTGTATAGAAGACACAAGCACATAAATAATCGTCTCTATAAGGAGTTTCATTGATAGAGAGGATCTAAAATTTGGTAAATAGGCTCACATAGACACTCCAAACAAAACCCAGAAAAATCATATCTCTGAACAGTTTGGACAATAGTAGCAAGATTAGGACTATAACATCAGATAATAAGATGTCCTATTTTTGATGGTCCTATCCAATCAAGAAACGAACTCTAAATCTCAGTTTGTGATAGTGTTCTAGTCCTATTCCTCAAGTATCAACTCTATCTCAGTCGTAAAAACTCAAAATAAGCTAAATCATATTTTCTCTCTCATTACCATTTTTAGAAAAGGCAAAAGTACAACTTATTTAAATAAATCAATGGCTTAATTATTGCATATTATTTATTAATTTTATCTACTCATGCCCATTTATAATTTAAGAATTAAACATCTAATTTCCCAAAAATAATAAATTAAAAACATAGGAACACTTTCCAAAATCATGGACCCATTGAAAATGATCTATAGGTCCTCCTTAAGTGCCATCATCCATCATAATACCCTTCTACTTAAGCAAAAATAACTCAAACAACATTATGTGTATTCAGTCACCATGGACAAATATATACTCACCTTATAAAACTTTGTTCATACTATATATGATTGATCAAACCTTCATAATGCACATATATCATCCTTATGAAGTCAACATAATCCAATATATAATTCATCATTAAACATCAAAACAACATCAACACAAGCTCAAACATCCTTCTTGAGTCACTTACATAACACAATCAAACACATAGTTAAATTTAGACATTCATAAATTTGATTTTACTAACAATTATACTTAAAATTCATATTGATAGATGCACCTTGGAGTCCTCTACCACTTTATTTTTGACACCATGAGAAAAATCATCCTGGTGCAAAAGATATATCCAAAATATAGAGCACTAGTTTTTTTCCTTTGCAAGTTCAAATATTTAAATACAAATGGTCACAATTAAAATTTGAACACTAAGCTCGTATCTCATGTCCTCTCAAATTTATATAAATCTCGCACTATCGATCTTATTTTAACTTTAATACATAGGCTCCAATGCTCAAATGTTAAACCTTGAACATGTTGACCTCATCTCATGCAATCTAGAAACTTTGACTTAACGCACTCCATCGATCTCCCATACGTATTTTGATCTTTAATAATTCTAAATAGCTATCACTTTTACCTCTTGACTTTAATACACACTATTGATATCTATTTGTATGATTACCCACTCACCATTGATCTTTAAAAGAAGCTTGATCTTTATCTCTACTCAGCATTAAACATTATGTACCTGTCCTCATCTCATTGATTCCTAAATTCTTGGAGCAACATGATCCATCAATGTTGCTCTAACTTTAACTTGTGAAAATTTGACTATGGGAATCTTGCTTATTTTTTTGAAAGGCCAAATTTACATAGTTATATCTTTTTTCTTTCTCATTCACATGTTCTCAAATTTGAACCATATGATCTCCTCACGTAGGAGAATACAACCATGTGAAAAACTACTTTTGAAACCCTCACATGTGCAATATATATCACCATTAACATTCATTCTCAAAATCTTTTGTCACAAATCCAACTATGCTTAGAGCTTGTCTGGGAGGCCAACTTTGAACATGCATATCTTTTGTCATGATTTGGCACTTGACATGAAAGTTAGTGAAAATAAATTAGGAAAAAAACTAAACAAACCCATATGATCACCTTCTCCTTAAATGTCCACACATGAAATATATGCTACCATCAAAATGATTACTAAACGCTTCCTTACCTTATGCAAATTTGGCAAAGTATGGGAAAATAAATCAAACTTCATGGGAGCCCAACTTTGAACTTGCATATATTTTTTCATGATTAAGTGCATGACTTAGGATTTAGTGCATAATAAATAAGAAAAATATTGAACAAACCCATGTGATCATTTCCTCCTAAAACATTTGTGTGAAAATGCTAACATCATCAACATGCTTACTCTGCTCTATTTAAACTTAGAAAACACTAGAAAAATGCTTGAGATCCCAAATTTACACCCACATATATTTGAATATACTTATGTGCATGCCCTAAGAAATAGTGCACAGTAACTAGTGACTAATGTGATCATAATCATATGACATCCATACGTGACAATGGTGACATCAACAAACTACCTACTCAAATTTTATGCCATTAGACCTAAAATGTCTAGATGAGAATAATGATGATTCAGGTGAATTACACTTATGCATACAAGCTCTCCAATAATCTTTGACCATTGATAAGACCCTTTACACATTTTAAAAAATCCATACTCATCCTTGAACATAACTAACCATGCCAAAACTAAAGATCAACCCAACTAACTTAAAAAGCACACTTTGACAAGCACATTTGCACACTTTATCATTATTACTTAAGATATCAAAGCACTTCATCCACTCACCAAGATACATCCATGAAATCACCATGAAATTATTTAAAACTCTCCAACAATCTCCCCTTTTATTATTGATGTCAACAAACATCATATAAAAATATACAACTCACCTTCTCTCTCTTCAAGCACTCTCACAATAAGAACTTTCACCCCCTTTGACACAATGATAAAATGGGCACCAACTAATATTAAGGACCTAAAAATACTACCATTAGGAGAGGAACACCTTATAAATATGATACAAACTCCCCCTTACCTTGATCCTACCACTTATTATCTTGACAATTTCCTCTTGTTTTATGCTAATACTCTCTTCTTCAACCAAGAATTGTAACCAATGAAGACATGACACAAAAAAGAAATAAAATATGATGTAACTCACCAAGAAATCTTTGAGAGGGACTCCCCCTAATATCTCTGATCCATTGCACCACTTGAGCATCTTCAGATCTCCATACAAAATGAAGAACCATTATGCAGGATTACTAGCCTTCTCTCTCAAGCCACCTTAAGAACCACCAATAGAAATTCATGATACACACCAAATAAGAAACATAATCTAAAACAACCTGATGACTCACCTTCAAATACTCATGCCTTTCTATTGTGGAGAAACTAAACAAAAATCACACTTCTTCACACTTGGCCTATCTAGTCTCCTTGTAACCCTATCTGGAACTTGCAGAGCCCACAAATTTAAGTAGACACACATTCAGGACCTAAAAATTCATATATGGATCACTCTCATATGCCCCTTAAATAAAACCAATTTTAAATAATTAGATAAACCTTTGAAACATAATTCCTTCATAAACTGACTACCCAATTAGGCCTCCATCTTGACAAAAACTTAAATAACTTGAGATCTACAAACCTTTATATCTTTGTGAAAATTGATTTGAAAACCCATTTAGCCTATTTATTCTATTAATAATCCTTATACCTCAACTCATAAGGCAAACCACTTTTCTAGCAAAGCCAAAAACCCTATAAACTCAAAACAAATAAGGTCAACAAACCTCCTTCTAGTCAACGTCCAACTCTAAAACTTCTTGTAAACCTAGAGACACCCATCACACACTATTGGACAAGGATTTGAGCCTCCATGCCTTTAGGAACATATAATTACTATAACCCATTTTAGGACTTCTTGTCCTTAAGCTAAAAATTGAGAAAACTAAGAGCACACAAAAATATCTTTAATTAGCACAAACATACCTTCAGACCACAAACAAACCTAGAGAATGTCACAAAGAAGTGCATAGACCTTTCTAAGAACCAAAATCTTCTTGACATTCCATCAATCTCATTAGGCCACCTGGAGACACTCATTTTGACTCTTTATTATAGCTTCTTCACAAATCTCTAGAACAAGCTCATGATCTTATTGCTGCCTCTAACTTCATTCTTCACATGGAACATGAAATATTCAACAAGTCTTCAAATACTATCCAATCATAAATAATAATCATATAGAGACACCTCATCTTTAGAACACTGTGAACTCTCATGGCATACACAACTATTCATTAATCCTTTAATAGGCTTAGCAAGATCTAGAATATAATTATAGAAGAAACACCTTCAACTTATAGGCTCACCTGGCATCTAACACAAATTGATATGCAGATAGATATTTAAAACTCACCTTTATAATAAAACATCCAAACCATGATAAACAAGTTAACTTCTTCTCAAGATAGGACCATGAAGATTCTTCACAAGCTTATTTTCTTCAACAAAAGATATATAAAAAAAATACACAAACATACCTTATTTCATACCATCTCATCAAACAATAACTAACAACCACCAATATTCCTTTGATTAATAAGTGTCTCCTTGAAGCCTAGATAGAGACACCCCTTTGACATAGTGAGACTGAAAGTCCCAAAACTTAAGAGACTCCATATCTTTCTATGACTTACAATCTTGACTCATTATCCAATCAATTTTGAATCAATGCTTGACTTCATTCTTTGATTCATATTTATTAATAAATGTTGACAACATAAACTCTCAACTTTCCTTCATTTTTTATCCTTTTTCCACCTTGGAAAATAATCCATCAAAACTCTTAAACTCAATAGGGTTAGTCTCCTTAGTGTTTACTACCTCAGGTCTCCATACCATAGTTTGACTTTTAGGAGCAGAGTGCTTATTCAAACTATTCTTGAAAAATCTAGCAATATCTCCTATTTTATTACAACTATAACAAACAATATCATTCAACATACCTCTTAACTGATCTAAGTTATGACTTTTCCATGACCAATTACTCCTTATTCTAAGGCTCCATGAATGTTCATACTTGACTAACTTCCTTTTACAGTCTTTGGCTCTATGACCATACTTATTACATGTATAACAATGGCCATGAAGCATTTGGTTGTCTAACAGACCTTGTATTGCTTTCTAAACTTGCATTTTCCTTGACATACTCAGGGTTCTCATGCTTATCTTCCAGGTTATCCAACTTGACTATAACAAGCTCATGTTCATTTTTCAAAGACTTCATTTCAACATTCAGCTGAATGCACTCATCTTATTTTTCTTTCAAATTTACATTTGTAGTCCTTAATTGATCCTCAAGAATACTGATCTTCTCTTTATCCTCTTTTGCATGTTTTGATTCCTTTTATTCTTTTTCAAGCTTGCCTATCTTGATTATGACTTTTTCATACTCATCTTTTAGGTAAACAAGATTAGTCTTCATTTCAACATATTCATCTCCTTTAGATCTCAAGCTTGAACATGTAGCCTCTAATTAAATTCCAAGAACTTGGATAGTCTCCTTATCCCTTTTAACTTCTTTAACCAAGTCATCCATCATTCTACATGTTTGATATTTAATATGAATAATCTATTCTTCAATACTTTTGACTATTTATCTCAATTCAAGATTTTATTTCTTCAACTTCTTATCCATCTTGTGTTACTTAGGATCTCCTTCAAGATATTAAGCTTCCTCCAAAGGACCTACTTTGATACCAATTTTTAGAGGTATAATCACTAAAAGGGGAAGGGGTGAACTAGTGAGCCTAGATATTTTAATTAAAATTATAGTCCTTTCAAACTATTTAAAAAATCAACATATATCAACTTGATCAAACAATATTAATAAGAGAGATCATTCATTCAATGTATACACTAGATCAAACACATAACACATAGCTCTTATGGGAAAATCTCATGGGGAATAAAACCCACTTTCAATCTTGTAACACAAATAGACTATTGTCCTATAATAAATTACAAATAAGAGACTGATCAACTCCTTTAGACCAACAAACCTTGATCATATCCTCTTGACCAAAGGTCTTTAGTGAAACACCTATTCCACAAAGAGTAACTTCCCCTAATGAAGATCAAATCCTTTAGACAAACCTTTGATCACCTCTACCTTAGAACTAATGTCTTCAACACCTGATGATATATCTCTATTTATCTAACCCCTGCACAAAATCTCTATCTCATATAGGCCTCTCACATAGGCATACCACAATCTCTCCTTCACTCAAACTATCATCATATGCACACTCATACCTCTTCACATATTTTTAAACTATAAGAGAAACTTTTGGACATCAAAAATATGACTTAAAGGTCATACATGCAATCCTCAATCTACTCTACTCACTAATTTATCAATTGGGCACTCTACCTCTCTTTATACACACTAAAACCTACAAAATCATGGTTATGACATCAAAAATATGACCTATAGGTCATACACACCATCATTAACATTCTTTTCCCTTCAACCCATCAATTGAGCACACACAACCTTCACCTTGCCTTCACTCACCATACACAATCTCTCAAAATAGCCTCTTGAATATACTCACTCATTATGCCTCTTCTAGTATTATTAGGTCCAATGACCTATGTGATCACCTTCATAACCTTTATCAAACAAGCATGTCTGATCCTATTCACTCTCTTTTGGTCTTTACTAACTTCCACCTTCTCTTTCAAAGGTTCTCTCCTTTACTTGGCTCCACATTCACATAAGCCTCTCCAAATATTCCACAAGCCTAGAAAACATCTCATTTGGTTTTATAATTTATAGATCAATCATGAATTAATAATATCATAATATTTCTTTGTCAGCCATAAAACATGACTTCACCTTTAAGTCATCTCACATGGGTCACACTTAAGCACAATCTATTTTCAAATAGGCCTAAGTCACTTTTAGGTCCTATGAAGACCCATTTAGCTCTTTATCACTTCTTCAAGAAAACTAAAACATAGGAACACTTTCCAAAAGCATGGACCCATTCTAAATAATTTATAGGTCCTCTTTAAGTGCCAACATCCATCATAGTACCTTATGCTCAAAAATAACTCAAACAACATTTTGTGCATACAATCACCATGAATGAATATACATTCACCTTCTAAACCTTTGTTCATATTATATACAACTAATAAAACCTTCATAATGCACACAAATAATCCTCATGGATTATACAACATATTCCAATAGTTAATTCATCATTAAACATAGAAATAACATCAATACAAGCTCGAACAGCCTTCTCAGGTCACTTGTAGAACATAGTCAAACACATAATCAAATTTGGACCTTCATAACTTTGACTGTACTAATAATTATACCTTAAAATTCATATTGATATATGTGCCTTAGAGTTCTCTACCACTTTAATTTTTACACCATGAGAAAATTAATCCTGGATCAAAAGAAATAGCTAAAAGATAGAGCAGCGGTTTTTTCCTTTATAAATTCAAATATTCAAATGCAAATGGTCATAGTTAAACTTTGAACACTAAGCTCACATCTCATGTCTTCTCAATTTTAGATCAATCTCACACTGTTTATCTTCTCTGAACTTTAACACATAGGTGCCAATGATCAAACATTATACCTTGAACATGTTGACTTCATCTTGTGTAATATGGAAACTTTGACTCAATGCACTCTATCAATATCTTGTATGTAGCTCAACCTTTAACAATGCTAAATAACTATCACTTTGACCTCTTAAAATTAATACACACCATTTATCTCTATTTTTATGATCACCTACTCACCTTTGATCCTTAGAAGAAGCTTGATCTTTATCTATGCTCAGTGTTAAACATCATGCACCTATCCTCATCTCTATAATTCCTGACTTCTTTGAGAAATGTGCTCCAACAATGTTAATTAAACTTTAACTTGTGAAAATTTGTCTATGGGAATCTTGATTATCTTCCTAGAAGGCTAACTTTGCACAGCCATATATGTTTCCTCTCTCACTCGTATGTTCTCAAATTTGGATCATATGATCTCCTCACATAGGAGAATACAACCATGTGAAAAAGTATTCATGGAAACCTCACACATGTGAGATATATCTCCATTAAAATTCATTCTCAATATATTTTATCACAGAGCCAACTATGCTTAGAACTTGTTTGGGAGGTCAGCTTTGAACATGCATATCTTTTACCATGTTTTAGTATTTGACCTGAAAGTAAGCACAAATTAACTAGGCACAAAATTGAACAAACCTATATGATCACATTCTCTTGAAACATCCACACATGTGAGATATACTACCATAAAAATTCTTACTCGACTCTTCCTTTCCTTATGCAAATTTGACTAAGTATGGGAGAACAATATCAAACTACTTGGGAGCCCAACTTTGCACTTGCATATATTTTATTATGCTTAGGTACATGACCTAGGATTTAACACATAAGAACTAAGAAAAATAATAAATAAAACCATGTGACCATTTCCTCATGAAACCTTCATGCGTGCAAATGCTGATATCATCAACATGCTTACTAGGCTCTATTTAAACATAGAAAACACTATCAAAATATTTGAGATCCCAACTTTACAACCACATATATTTGAATGCACTTAGTTGCATGACCTGAGAAATAACACATAACAACTAGGGACTAATGTGATCAAAACTATATGACCAACTTCCCTTGACTCATCCATGTGTGGCAATGGGGATGTCAATAAACTGCTTACTCATATTTTCTACCATTCAACCCAAAATGTTTAGATGAGAATAATGATGATCTGGGTGATTCTACTTATGCATACAAGCTCTCCAATCATCCTTGACCATTGATAAGACCCTTTGCACATGCTCAAAACTCCATACTCATTCCTAAACATCTATAACCATGCTAAGACTAAAGATCAACCAATCCAACTTCAAGCACACTTTGATAAGCACGTTTACACAATTTGTCATTGTCACTTAAGATATCAAAGCACTTGATCCACTCACCAAGATACATCCATGACATCATTGACAACTCTCCAAAATTATATTCATATATATATATATATATATATCACTCAATACATGTTTTATGCCAACATCTATTATGGGGGTAACCCAAGGGTTTCAAAAAATCATATGTCATTCTCTACTCAGTCACTTTTTACACCACCTTTGGTTATCATACATTATATTCCTGAGGCACAATCCCTTATGCAAATTTTTTTAGGTCCACAGATCAAGATGTTTCAAATGGAACAAAGTGATTCAAAACCTAATCAATCACTTTGTTCATAAACTTTATTGGTTAGCCCATTGATTCAACTTATTTCAACACATCTTTTACCAACTAGATGTGTTGCACCTAAGCTTACATTATATGATAGAAAAAGTGACCCCAAACAACATTTGAGATCATTTCATGTAGAATTTATATGAAAAATAATTCACCAGTGTACTTGAGTGAGTTTTATAACATACATGTCATTTTTAAAATCCAGTTATAGGTGGTGATACTATCTTAGACCTATAAAATTTACTTAGGTAAAACTAATATTTTCTAGATAGTAACACAATGCACTTTTGTCTATTTCCATTAGACTTTTTCCCAATGAACACATGATCTAATTTTCAAGATTAAAATATTCACATGCCTTCTACAACTTCTGTGCATAACAATAAGTTCATTAGGAGCATCATTTACTCCTATTTTATCACTATATGACTATCCCATTTATTCCTACTATAGTATAGTACATTTCATGCATATTTCCATATTTTATCACTTACTCTCACATTAAAATATTACTAGATACCTGAGTTTATAAATATAATAATGTTATAAATTTCTCATTCAAATCAACTTCACTTATTCATGCATGCTTATCATGTTTGCTTATTTTAATCATGCTTCATGTGTATTCATTTATGTAGCTTGCATAAATTTAAACATTTCATTTTTTATGGGTGTAAGCATGATTGTGTGTTTCTATGTGTGTGATTTATATTTTAATATGTCCCTTGTATGCATCCCCTTGGCCTTCTTCCATGTTTTACATGATTTTATGTCTGCTCTTTATGTATGCATCATGACTATGATAATTGTTTGTTATTATTGCTCAGTTTTGGATACCATTATAGATGCCATGCATCTCCCCAGTTTATTGATGTGATGATTAGTATCATGCATCTTCCTTGAATAGTTATATATCATTTTTAAGTACTTAGTATTGATCATTTATTCATTGTGTGCCTAATTGCTAACATATATCTAGACATTACACTATGTATGCTTGGTTTTATATTCATTATACATTACTATTTAGCTAAAATTACCAATATGATGCCATGATATCCAATGTTATCATTATCATAACATAATTAACATAGATTTTTGTTTTGAACTAATTTATTGTGCATGTTTCACAACTCACATCAAAAGAGTGGCATACACTGTGGATTGTCTTAGAGACTAAGTTCAAATAGTCAACTTGAACAAACAAAAAATGATAGTAATTATTTATTTGATCACATTGCATACTAATTTTTTACTATAAATTACATTCAAAAAACATCATGCTATTTGGATAAAAACACATATTTTACTTATCTAGAACAATACACTTTCATTATAGAATTAAAAAATAACATTTTCCATATTTCTTAGAATTATACTTAGTCCATAGAATAATTTTCAGATTTATACACTAGTTATCATCAATTTTTCTCATTTTGGGAGAGTCATGCACAATATATGTTTCAAAATTTCATATAGGTTTAGTAAAAAATGCAATTGGTATTACTTAATTATTAGAATCAAATATACTCAGATATTAGTTTGGGGGCATGTGTGTGGTATATGATCACCTTATTTTTAAAAATTTGCACCATTTCTCATATAAGGAATGAAAACTCATGCCATTATCTATGTTGTATACACCAAAATCAAATCATAATATTTTTAAATTAGTTTTGCACAATTTTTTCAATAAAATGAAACTTAATCCATCGACAATAATTGATTCATCTATTTGCACTAGTTTTACTCTATATTTTATACTAGAATGATCTATTATAATTCATAACATGATTCCAATATTCTCTACTACCTTGAGTTATGTGATGATGGAATATAGTTCATATTGAGTTATTAATAATAATCTCCCACTAATGAGGATTGGGGCTTGCATAGTCCAATCTAAGAGCTTCAATGAAAACAAATGTCCAAGGTTATACCCTCTCTAGTCATCAATTTTGCACTAAAAAATAATCGTTTGTGTACATGAAAAGGTGTACTCATTCCTTGTTATTTGATCTATAACTTTCTTATCTTTACTTTTATATTTTCATCATAAGTAAGGACTGATTTATAAATGTTTCATTTTAGGTTTGTGTTAAACACATTTTAGTGTGTGTTCTACATCCGAACCTACTCAACACAATTAATCTCATATATAAGTAACTCTCTTTATTTTACTCTATTAATTTAAATTTATTTCATTAATAGAATAAAAGGGGGAAAATTTAGTGACTAAAATTAACATTTAATTTTAAAAAATACACTTGTGACTATCCTTGTGCACACTTAGCCTATGCTTAATTCTATGGTTTCAAACTTCCATTACTCTACTTATATCGGGATCACCTTTTACTAAAATCAACTCTGATACTGAACACTCCTATGTGCCATTCTAAGTAGTGTAAACTTTAGACTATTTAACATTCCTAGTTTAGTTTTCCCTACTCCTCAGATAAAGCTTCTCCCATGGGATAATCTCATTGGCTAGTACTACCTAAAGCCACCAATTTCATCCTCCTAAAAAAAAATGATTATTTTATTAGATTAAAGTTCATGTACTAAGTTATCATACATATTTCACAATTCCCATTCAAGGAAATACAAAAAATACCACTATATAAGCACATTTTATATTCATTTATTCACTAGTTGTCAAGAAGATTTTATATCATAAACACTATAATTCTACTAACTCAACATTGAGATGAAATCACCTATTCTTCCCAATTTTGATTCCATAGAACCTAAATAACCTTGAACTAAGTCTGAATACACCAGCATGGTCAAATATCACCTAATTACACTAGGATTGTACCAACATATAACATTACACCAATATTTCACAAACACCATCGAGCATGTAATTTGATCCCTCTTTGGAGTATTGGTATGTAGGCACTACTCAACATATGTGATATTGAGTTCAAGTAGTAGTTTAGCCCATAACCCAATTTTCCTCTTTAATTACATTTATTCCTCCATGTCATTGAGATAGAGTGGAAAATGAAGTATAAGGTATATAATGGCACCTGCAATGAATCAAACAAATATGATTATACACATATGATATATAGGAGAAGGTGCATTGATATAAATATACATAGAGGGGGAAAATATTAATAGAAATTTGTGCACCCTAAAAATGACATTGTAGGTCGGCCCTTTTTTAATATCACAGCCTTGTCCTAGGATATAATGGAAACTTGATTCACAATGACCTCACAAAGTCATAAAGTTAATTACAAATTTTATGTTTTATTCTTTCATATCCAAGTTCTAGATAAGTTATTTGTCTTTAATACTTCCCTTTTTATCACATTTATAAGAATAGTAATTTCAAAATAAGTCTTTTGTATTTATTTCATATCTCGCATATTTTGATTTTACTCAGTATTTTTTCATAATTATACTAACACTTGTTTAATCTCAATTTTTATAAAACATCCCCTATTCTTTTTAACCTCATTCTTACCTCTCCTTGCTTCCCATTTTTACTTAACTTATAACTTTTTCCCAAAACTATACAATGCAAAAAATTTGGGTGAGCCTTATGACCCTTGTTTTCGGTCTCTCATGTCTTGTATAAATACATGGTACATTAGTGCATATATGACATGAAAAAAATAGGTAAGGAATAAACATAATTTTATTGAAGGAATCTATTGTAAAAGTGACAAAGTGTTTAATTCAAGCATTAAGAGAAGAATTCAAGAAAAAAATAAAGAATTTAGTTTATTTCCATGTACTCATTCTAGTGAAAAATATTTGTAAAGGACTAAGCTTTATATTTATAGACCACTTGTTGACATGCATCGAGTGTTGATTTCAAATTTTATTCCCCACCTATGGACTTGATAGTAATTGAAGGGTGATATAAGACCCAAAATATATCTCCATTTTTTATTATGTGATGATTTGTTAGGGTTTTGGATAATGAGATCAATTCCATAGATATTTGAATGGAAATTTATAAAATCAAGTGAGGTTTTTAGAGCCCTAAAACATTAAAAAAATCATCAAATCAGATTTATCCTCCATAAAAATTTTTAGAATCTTACACTAACATTTTTGGAATATTTCATTAGAAAGGTAGTCTCTGTTCACTCTCATTTTTTTGGGTTTTTATTAATCTTCCCTTATGGACTCATTCTACACTATCTATTTATGATGTTTTTCTCTATATTTGTGATAAATCACATAGCCTTCGTAAACTACCTTTTTCATTTATTAAAATATTTTAGAATATAATTTTATATAATTAAGTTTAATTTACTATTTAAATGTGATTATGCCTAGTTGTAATGTTTTATGGGTAGATGTATTGAATATTAATATAAAAACACTTTACCAAATCACACACACATATGTACTCGTTTATTTAAAATTAAATTAAATCCTTATAATTATTATATCTCAACCACTAGAAATTTATGAACTCATTGTATAAGATGTAATTTGATATTTTGATTCAATTATTCCTAGTTTTAATGTTTTATGGGTAGATGTAGTGTACATTAATGTAAATACACTTTACCAAATTACAAACACATATGTACCCATTTATTTAAAAATAAATTATATCCTTCTAATTTTGATATCTTAAGCACTAAAATTTTATGATCTAGTTGTATGAAATGACATTAAGCAAGCTCTAGTTATAAAAATGAATATAACTATAATTGAACATCTAAAAATACTAGAAAATTTGCTAAAAATTCCTACATAATCATCCATTCCAATTAGAGAGGTGTAAATGAAATATAAGATAAAATGGGGAAATAAGGGATCTTATCTCAATCTTTCACTATCCTTATATTTCACTTGAATTCCTTTTATTGAATTTAAAATTAGAGATTAGATACAAAAAATAATTGAACTCTTTGATTAATCTTATGTCAATGAAGCTATTTATATGATGTGTATTGACCAAAATTCCCATCTTCCTCTTCTTTATATGACCAACCACTTTGAGTGTGTGAAGTGGGTTTATCTCCTTCAATACATGTATGGAGACAATATGGATTTATTCACCCTTAAAATTTTCATGCTCATGTTCTAATTATTGTTATTTTTATCTAGCTATTCCTCTTTTAAAACCTCATTCTCAATAGTATTTAGTCTTTTCAAGTCATTGGCACACTTATGACCTCTAAACCTTTTTTTGTCACAATGCCAACATATATATTACTATATTTACTTTGTCTACTAATGAGAGTTTACTAATTTGGATTAGTTCAAAAGACTTGGCCACATTTTGGTTATAAATCCAGGAAAAGTTGAAATTATGATAAATAGGTTGTTCAATTTGAAAATATAACTCCACCACTATGAAGAGCTTGAAATATATAAATGGTGAAATCAAAATCACCACCCTACCCATTCCAAAACAAAATTTACACTTCATGAAATTTCACTACTCAAAAGCAAAGATTAAAAATAAAGCCAATGAATTTAGTTATTTTTTGTCATAAAAATCTAAGTGCATCAAAATTTCAAATAATCAACTAACCCAAAGCCAATCCTATTACAACTTTTTTCCCAGTACTTTCACATCAAGTTTGGGTCAAATTTGTGTCAAATTTTATAATACAAATTCAAGTATTTTTAATAGGTCTCTGCATCATTTTAGCATCAACTATTTAAAAAAAATATTGTACTATAATTTTACGCGCGCGCGCGCGTGTGTGTGTATCATTGAATGCCATTATTTATAATATGTTAAATTTATGAATGCAACCACTAACAAATTTATGTCTAATTTTCATCTAGTTTTGGGTCATGTTTAGGTTGAGTTAGCATTAAATTTTGAAAACTAAGTGAAAAATAATAAAAAATGCTTAGTGACATAAATCCAAATATAATTCAAACATCAATGACATAAAATATTGTATGTGTGTTCACATTCATACATGTATACACATGTGGGTATGCATGTGTGTGGTATATAATATGCATACATGCATGTACACACACATGCATGTGTGAACACATGTACACGCACGTGCGCACATGCATGTGCACACATGCGTGCATGCGCATGCATGCACACGCACACACACACGCACACACACACACACAAACACACGTGTGCACGCGTGCACGCGCACACACACACACACACACAAACACACACACATGTAGTGTGGGCATTAGGTTTTGTATGATTATAAGGTAATTATGGTCTACAATTTATGGGTTTGTATTAATATCTTATTAGCTTTTTTTACCATATTTATTTATCTCCTATTCCTTTTCCTCTCATTCCTCTCTCTCTCTCTCTTAAATGGTGAAATCAAAATCACCACCCTACCCATTCCAAAACAAAATTTACACTTCATGAAATTTCACTACTCAAAAGCAAAGATTAAAAATAAAGCCAATGAATTTAGTTATTTTTTGTCATAAAAATCTAAGTGCATCAAAATTTCAAATAATCAACTAACCCAAAGCCAATCCTATTACAACTTTTTTCATAGCACTTTCACATCAATTTTGGGTCAAATTTGTGTCAAATTTTATAATACAAATTCAAGTATTTTTAATAGGGATCTGCATCATTTTAGCATCAACTATTTAAAAAAAATATTGTACTATAATTTTACGTGTGTGTGTGTGTATCATTGAATGCCATTATTTATAAGATGTTAAATTTATGAATGCAACCACTAACAAATTTATGTCTAATTTTCATCTAGTTTTGGGTCACGTTTAGGTTGAGTTAGCATTAAATTTTGAAAACTAAGTGAAAAATAATAAAAAATGCTTAGTGACATAAATCCAAATATAATTCAAACATCAATGACATAAAATATTGTATGTGTGTTCACGTTCATACATGTATACACATGTGGGTATGCAGGTGTGTGGTATATAATATGCATACATGCATGTACACACACATGCATGCGTGCACACATGTACACGCACGTGCGCACATGCATGTGTGCACACATGTACAGGCACGTGCGCACATGCATGTGCACACATGCATGCATGCGCATGCATGCACACGCACACACACGCTCACACACACACACACACAAACACACACATGCACACGCACGCATGCGCGTGTACACACACACACACACACAGACATGTAGTGTGGGCATTAGGTTTTGTATGATTATAAGGTAATTATGGTCTAAAATTTATGGGTTTGTATTAATATCTTATTAGCTTTTTTTACCATCTTTATTTATCTCCTATTCCTTTTCCTCTCATTCCTCTCTCTCTCTCTTAAATGGTGAAATCAAAATCACCACCCTACCCATTCCAAAACAAAATTTACACTTCATGAAATTTCACTACTCAAAAGCAAAGATTAAAAATAAAGCCAATGAATTTAGTTATTTTTTGTCATAAAAGTCTAAGTGCATCAAAATTTCAAATAATCAACTAACCCAAAGCCAATCCTATTACAACTTTTTTCACAGCACTTTCACATCAATTTTGGGTCAAATTTGTGTCAAATTTTATAATACAAATTCAAGTATTTTTAATAGGGATCTGCATCATTTTAGCATCAACTATTTAAAAAAAATACTATACTATAATTTTACGTGTGTGTGTGTGTATCATTGAATGCCATTATTTATAAGATGTTAAATTTATGAATGCAACCACTAACAAATTTATGTCTAATTTTCATCTAGTTTTGGGTCACGTTTAGGTTGAGTTAGCATTAAATTTTGAAAACTAAGTGAAAAATAATAAAAAATGCTTAGTGACATAAATCCAAATATAATTCAAACATCAATGACATAAAATATTGTATGTGTGTTCACGTTCATACATGTATACACATGTGGGTATGCATGTGTGTGGTATATAATATGCATACATGCATGTACACACACATGCATGTGTGCACACATGTACACGCACGTGCACACATGCGTGCATGCACATGCATGCACACACACACACACACATAAACACATACAAACACACACACATGTAGTGTGGGCATTAGGTTTTGTATGATTATAAGGCAATTATGGTCTACAATTTATGGGTTTTTATTAATATCTTATTATCTTTTTTTACCATCTTTATTTATCTCCTATTCCTTTTCCTCTCATTCCTCTCTCTCTCTCTTAAATGGTGAAATCAAAATCACCACCCTAACCATTCCAAAACAAAATTTACACTTCATGAAATTTCACTACTCAAAAGCAAAGATTAAAAATAAAGCCAATGAATTTAGTTATTTTTTGTCATAAAAATCTAAGTGCATCAAAATTTCAAATAATCAACTAACCCAAAGCCAATCCTATTACAAATTTTTTCACAGCACTTTCACATCAAGTTTGGGTCAAATTTGTGTCAAATTTTATAATACAAATTCAAGTATTTTTAATAGGGCTCTGCATCATTTTAGCATCAACTATTTAAAAAAATACTGTACTATAATTTTACGTGTGTGTGTGTGTGTGTGTGAGTGTGTATCATTGAATGCCATTATTTATAAGATGTTAAATTTATGAATGCAACCACTGACAAATTTATGTCTAATTTTCATCTAGTTTTGGGTCACGTTTAGGTTGAGTTAGCATTAAATTTTGAAAACTAAGTGAAAAATAATAAAAAATGCTTAGTGACATAAATCCAAATATAATTCAAACATCAATGACATAAAATATTATATGTGTGTTCACGTTCATACATGTATACACATGTGGGTATGCATGTGTGTGGTATATAATATGCATACATGCATGTACACACATGTACACACACGTACGCACACGCACACACGCACACACAAACACACATGCAAACACACACGCACACACACACACGCGCATGCGTGCACGTACACACACACACACACACACACACACACACACACACACACACACACACACACACACACACACACACACACACACAGAGACATGTAGTGTGGGCATTAGGTTTTGTATGATTATAAGGTAATTATGGTCTACAATTTATGGGTTTGTATTAATATCTTATTAACTTTTTTTACCATCTTTATTTATCTCCTATTCCTTTTCCTCTCATTTCTCTCTCTCTCTTCCCTTCTCCATTTTCATTAACTTTTAGGATTTTTCCTAAAACTATACAATGCATAATCTTGGAATGGGTGTTTATGATTCTTGTTTTGGTTCTATCATTCCTTGTGTAACTAATTTTTCATCCATGGTAAATTAGTATGTTTTTAAGTGAGAAACCAAAGTTTAAATTCCAATTTGTGATAAAGTGACTTAGTGGGCACCACATTAAGGTGTCTTCAAGTTATGGGCACATATATAGTACTCAAATTATCATGCTTAGTATGGTACCCTTGTAATTACATTTTTTCAAATTTTCATGTCCCATAATGTTATTTTAATTTAGTGTTTTTTGCCACAAAAATCTAAGTGCATCAAAATTTCAAATAATAAACTAACCCAAAGTCAACTCTATTACACTTTTTTCACGTCACTTTCACATCGTGTTTAGGTCAATTTTATGATGATTTTTATAACACAAATTCAAGTGTTATTAGTAGGGATCTACATAATTTTTTTATCGATATGAAGGTTTACGAGTCCCCTTCATGGAACATAAAATTTTAAAAAAACAAGAATGGCCTGGTTTGATGGCAGAACCATCAAGGCATCCGACCAACATACACCAAAATGAATAAACTACTAGAAAATATTATAAACAATTCTTGTTTACTACACCCAACAAAAATTTCCTAAACCAAAACTAAAAAAACTATATCTCATCCTTATTCACTCTACTATGAGAGTAGAGTATCCAAGAAGGGGATCTTAGAATGAGATGTTCTTTTTTCTTACTTCTGACAACCGTCCATTCTTCTTCTTTCCTCAAAGTACCTAAATCCAAATTTGGGGAGATATAAATTTCCTTGGATGGGCCTATTAATTCCTTATCATTGCTAACTGAATCCACACAAAAATTTCTAATCAACCTTGTAACCTAAAAAACCTGAGGAGAAAAGGGGGCTTCTGGAATAACTCATGTATGTAAAATAGGATCGCTATCTAGAACATGATCATTTACCAAAAAAAATGTAAAATTCTCTTCAATTTCTTCATTCCATAGTGATGACTCCACTTTGCACTTGGAATTTTGATAAGAAGTAGAGAGATGACCAATTTTGTAACATTTCTAGCACCTAAACAACAACCCCTCATATTCACGGGTTTGGAACCAACTTCTACCTTTAACTTTCAGCTCAATAATTTTAGGAAGGTTGAGAGAACTATCCATGAAAACAAGAACCTTGATAAAATTTATCCATGAGAAATTCAAAGAAGAAGCATAAATTTCTAGCAGATTACACAAAGCTCCCCTAATAGCTGACAACCTAGATTCTGACCAAAATTGAAGAGGAAAATATAATAACCACACCCAGATTGGTCTGAAAGAGATATTTTTAGTCAGAGGATTAAAATTAGGAAGCTAAGGTTTCAAAAAAATAAGGTTGGTCAGCAAGAGAATCAAAAACCATAATAATTAAACATTTGACACATGGATAAATTATGAAACTACCTTCCAAAATAGGCTACCAAGAATCTAAGATCCATTGGTGAAGAACATGAAGAGAAGGCCAAAAACTATAAAAAAAACATAATAAAACCCTTTTTGCATACCAATCCTCACTTTCTAACACCTCCTCAAGACCTTTCTCCTCAAAATTAACCACTGGAAATTCCTTAGTCACACTCAAAACCCTAGGATAATCTTTTTTTGAAACCACAGAGCCAAAAGAGACCTTAGCTACATGAAAATAATGATTGACTGGGGTGGATGGCTTCCCCACTACCCCCACGCTCTCCTTCCCCACCATAAAGCCTTCCACCACACTAAATTAATCCAAAAAGTGTTATTTATTCCTCCCATCTGGTAGAGAAGATGATTCCCTACGATCTCCCAACTTCACCTCCAACTACTTTAACTGTGACTGAGGCACCGATGCATCTAAACCTATGCCACCATCCTTACCTTCTAAAACAAAACTGTTATATTAAAAAATTACCACAGGTGTAGTATTTTACAGATTTTTCATCATGCTAAATGTACAAGCATATTGGATTATATCAATATTATTATTATTATTATCGATAAGACCTTATGGCTCTGCATCATTTTAGAATAAACTATTTAAAAATATAATTATAATATAATTTAATGGAATTAAAAATATATATATAGTAATCATTGAATGCCTTTATTTTTTAGATGTTAAGTTTATGAATACATTGACTAACAAATTTATGTTTTATTTATGTCTAGTTTTGGGTCATTTTTAGGTTGAGTTAGCATCAAATTTTGAAAACCAAGTGAAAAATAAATAAAAATTCTTAGTGATACAAATCCAAAATGAATTCCAACACCAATGACATGGAATATTATGTGTGTGTTGGTTGGTTGGTGTGGGGGGGGGGGGGTACATATATATATATATATATATCTCTCTCTCTCTCTCTCTCTCTCTCACACACACACACACACACACACACACACACACACACACACACACACACACACACACACACACACACATGCACACACGTGTATAGATATGTATATGTATGTATGTATACATACATAAATATATGCACACATACATACATGTGTGTGTGTACAAACACACACATATATATACATATTTGTATGTATGTATGTATTACATAATTATATGCATACATACATAAATGTATGTGTGTGTGTTTTTGTACACACACACACACACACACACACACACACACACACACACACACACACACACACAGAGTGTAGACACATATGTCTTGCATGATTATAAGGTTATTTTGTATATATCTATTATGGGTTTGTATTGATATCTTATTGTCATGTTTTCCCATATTTATTGATATTCCCCTATTCTTTTTCCTTTCATTCCTCTCTCTCTTCCCTTCTCTATTTTCACTAAATTTTAGGCCTTTTCCTAGAACTATACAATGCATAGTTTTGGGGTTGGCCCTTATGATTCTTGTTTTGGTTCTCTTATACCTTGAGTAATTTATTTTTCATCTTTTTCCCCATTTTTCATTAGCTTAAATGCCAATAGGGTCCTCATTTAAATTTGGTAATTTTATAAATACACAAGTACATTAGTGCATATATGACATGAAAATGGGACATGGAATAAACACACTTTTATTGAAGGAATCTATTTTAAAAGTGCAATAGTTGTTAATTCAAGCATTTAGAGAATAATTTGAGAAAATTAAAAAAAGTATTTATTTTGTTTTCATTCATTCATTCTAACACTAATATTCACATAGGACTAGGATTTATATTCATATACCACTTATTGACATGCATTGAGTGTTGATTTACAATTTTTTTCACCACCCATGGGATTGACAATAGTTGAGGGATACCATAAGAACCAAATTACATCACCCATTTTATAGTATGTGAGTATTTGAAATAGTTTTTGATATCGAGATCAGTTCCACATATATTTTATTGTAATTTTATAAAAGTAAGTTATATTTTTGAATCTATATAACATACAAAAATGATCATCAAATTATATCTCAGTTGCATAAAAATTTCATGAAATGTATATTAAAATTTATGGAAGATTGCATTGGAAAAATAGTCCCTAGTCACTCTAAAATTTTTGGGTTTTCTTAATATTCTCATATGGACTCATTTAACACTCTTTTTTTTTGTGATTTTCTCTAGAGTCATGACAAATAGTATAGCCTTAGTAAACCCCATTTTTTATTTATTGACATATTCTAGAATATCATTTTATATGATTAAGTTTAGTTTACTATTTCGATTTGATTAAGCCTAGTTGAAATGCATTATGGGTAGATGCATTGCATATTAATGTGAAACTAATTTTACATATCACACACACACACACACACCCACCGTTATTTAAAAATAAATTCTATCCTTAGAATTTTGATATCTTAAGCACTAAAAATTTAAGGAATGCATGAAATGAAATTAAGCATGCTCTAGCTACATAAATGAATATACATATAATTAAACATTCCAAAAATGCAGGAAAATGTGATAAAAATATCTAAATAATCATCCATTACATTTAGATAGGTATAAATTAAATGAGTCACATTTATATCTATCCATCATGTAGTTTTACCTTTTGTGAATTTGTTGATAGTAAAGTTTCAATGCTTAATGTGTAGTGATTGCTGCATAGCTTTCCTAATCATAAAGGTTTCAACAAATGAACATGGTGTTTAATTAAATAATTAAGTTAATTTAATTAATATTATGACCTTTTATAAGGTGTATAATCTTGATTCTAGATTGCCAATCTCATATCCTCAATGTTATATTTGGATATAGATACTATATGTTTTAGATTTATCAATTAGGTGAAATAGCTTTCCTTCCATGGTTTTTCATAGTGGGATGTTAAGTCATTAATAAATTCTTTCCAAGTAAGCACTTGACCTTTTTTTCCACCCATAATTTACTAATACCACTAATAAGGTTTAGATTATAAATGTATGGAGGCTGTGTTAACCATTTCAATTTATGGTATATTATGAAGCTTAAAATACTCTTCCATGAGACCTATCCATGAACTTACAGCTATACCATAAAACTAATGGTTGTATAGTTTGGTTAGGTCCTTTTTTTAAAATTTTAAAGTCTACCTTATCCCTTGGTTTTATTTTGTGTTGTGCCCTCTAAGATTAGAAACATTAATTTTTTATTAGACACTTTAAAGCATTAGTTTTGACCTATCTTTGACATATATCATTTATATCATGATTATATTCTCTCTTAACCATTCATCAATTTAGGGGTTTGTACTTCCAAATTTATTGTCAATTGTATAGAATATCTCCCTAATATGTGCCAAATCAAGTTATTATCTTATGAATATTTTCTCCACATTTCACATTCACATTTCCTCCATACTAGACAACACCAAAAATAGTTGGTAATTATCAGCTAATAACCATATCTACCTTTGTTGATAGTGTCAAGGGTTCCTCTAAAAAATATTTTTCAAAATAAAATCCCTCCCTTGGGTCAGCCTACAAATTTCAAATGTCATTTATGGAGGAAAAGTAAAAAAATATTCATCTATACATACACATCAAGCCTAAGGCTTTGGGTATCTAGCTCTCACTTAGTCAGTACTTCAAAAAATACTAGCACATTGAGAAATAATTTTATACATCCTTAAATGACTATCCTAAATCATCCAAATCTAAAAAATCATAAAAGGAATAGTCCCTAAGCCAGTCATTAGGCACTGGTTAGTAGTTGTCAAAATTATGAAATTCTAACAAATTCTCCAAGTTATTTTACCTTTGTAGAATGGTTGAACATGTCATAATACTATCGATATACCCTTATATTTGAGCTCCATTCAAGCTTGTGATTTATGTGTTTATTATTTTTTGAGTTTCTCCTTTGATAATTTATTGGTCTTGTGAAAGCTAGGTTCTTAGTCTTTCAGTGCTTCTCACTTCATTTCAGCTAGCTCAGTCACCTTTATTAAGTAACTTGGGATCATCTTTGTGCATTTCTATCTTAGGTCTAACTCAATTTATTAACTATTTAAATTCATTTTATTGTTCCTTACATGACCCATGGGATCTTTCTTGATCTTGAAGAACTGCTTGGGCTTGTTATTCCTTCATTTTAGTCATCTATGCCATGCATCTAAGCTCCTTTATGAAATATGAGATCATTGTTCTTGACATGTATTCACTGAATCAAATTGGAATTAGATTCTTCTTATGCTCATTCAAACAATGTCAAACTCTATCTTGATCTCCAACACTATTTTCAAACTGTCCCAAGCTCATTTTAAACATTGCAGTCCTAGGCTTATTTTATACAATATTATAATATATTATATAACATTATATTATTATAATATATATATAATATTAATATATTTACATTATTAATAGTATATTTATTCTAATCATGTTGAGGATACTTTTTTGTTTGTATCTAGCCTTGGGTGTAAAATCCCACATCGATCATGTTATTTTATGAAAAAGTCTTTAAGACCAAAAGTGAATCAATATGAAAAGTGAATTCATAAAAACTCCAAACCTTGGTGTAAAACTTGTCATATATATTAATATAATATATTATAATTTGAATTAATAATCAATATACACAATTTTATCTTGGCAGTGTCAGCAAAATTATGTTTTTGATTTTGGGGTGTCCTTATATCAAGTTTTTTCTATTTTACCCTTTATTATCTCCATAATTTTCATGTTTTTTCTCTTTTCCCTCTATATCACTTCATTATGTTTTATCCGCTTTTCCTCTTCCTCTCATTCCTCTCTCTCTTCCCTTCTCTATTTTCATTAACTTTTAGGATTTTTCCTAGAACTATACAATGCATAGTCTTGGGATGGGCATTTATGATTCTTGTTTTAGTTCTATCATTCTTTGTGTAACTAATTTTTTATTATGGTAAATTAGTATGTTTATAAGTGATAAAAAAAAATTAAATTCCACTTTGTGACAAAGTGACCTAATGGGCACCACATTAAGGTGTCTTCAAGTTATAGGCACATATATAGTACTCAAATTATCATGCTTAGTATGGTACCATTGATACTAAATTTTTTAAAATTTGCATTACCCATATTTTTATTTTTATTTTTTCTCCCACAAAAATCTAAGTGCATCAAAATTTCAAATAATAAACTAACCCAAAGTTGACACTATTACACATTTTTTCACATCAAGTTTAGGTCAATTTTGTGTCAATATTTATAACACAACTTAAAGTGTTATTAGTAGGGTTATGCATCATTTTTTTTTTACTTATAATAGGGTTTACAAGGCCCCTTCATAGAAACATAAAATTTAAAAAAATAAGAATGGCTTGGTTTGATGGTAGAACCATCAAGGCATATGGCCAACATACACCAAAATGAACAAACTACTAGAAATTATACAAAATAATTCCTTTTTATTACACCTAAAAAAATTCTCCAAAACCTAAACTAAAAAAACTATATCTCACCCTTATTCACTTTGTTATGAGAGTAGACTATCCTAGAAAGGGAGGTCAAAATGAGACGTCATTTTTTATTACTTCTGACAATCATCCACTCTTCTTCTTTACTTAAAGTACCAGAATCCAAATTTAGGGAGATACAAATTTACTCTAATGGGAATATAAAATCCTTATCATTACTAACTGAATCCACAAAAAAAATCTAATCGACCTTGCAACCTCAAAAACTTAAGGAGAACAGAGGGCTTCTAGAATAACTCATGTATGCAAAATAGGATCACTATCTAGAATAGGATCATTTAATGTAAAAACTATAAGAAGCTCTTCACTTGATTCCTTATACCATGATCAATCCAATTTGTGCTTGGAATTTTGATAAGAAGCAAAGAGATGACAAATTTTGTAACATTTTTGACACCTGAACAACAACCCCTCATAATCAAGGGTTTGAAACCAACTTCTACCTTTAACTTTCAAATCAATCATTTTAGGAAGGTTGAGATAAGTATCCATGCAAAAAAATAACCATGGAAAATTTTATCTATGATAAATTCAAAGAAGAAGCATAATTTTTTAGTAGATTACCCAAAGCTCCCCCAATAACTAACAACCTAGATTCTGACCAAAACTGAAGAGGAAGATACAACAGCTACACCCATATTAGACTAAAAGAGAGATTTTCAATTAGAATATTAAAATTAAGAAGCCAATATTTCCAAAAACAAAGGTGGTGATCACAACTCCAAGATTTAGCCTATAAAATTATATTTTGATCAATAAGAGAAATCAAAACCACAATAAAGAGACCTCTAGCACATGGATAAATTTCCAAACTACCTTTAAATTTAGGCTACCAAGAATCTGAGAGCCATTAGTGAATAACATGAAGAGAATTATAGAATCTATCAAAATAACATATTAAACCCCTTTTTGCATACCAATCCTCACTTTCTAACACCTCCTCAAAAGCTTCCTCCAAATTAACCATTGGAAATTCCTTAACTGCACTCAGAACCCTAGGCTTCTCTTTCTAAGAAACCACAAAGCCAAAAGAGGCCTTATCTACTTGAAAATATTGATTGACTAGGGTGGAAAG
>JARHVA010004282.1:137500-140000 GCA_037957365.1 Torreya grandis | reverse complement strand
GTTGGCCCTTATGATTATTGTTTTGTTTATCTTTTACATTATGTAATTTATTTTCAATCCTTTTTTCCCATTTTTTTCAGCTTACATGCCAATAGGGTCCTCATTTATATTTGGTAAGTTTATAAATACACAAGTACATTACTACATATATGACATGAAAAAAGGGACAAGGAATAAACACACTTTTATTGAAGGAATCTATTTTAAAATTGTAATAGTTGTTAATTAGAGCATTTAGAGAATAATTTGAGAAAATAATAAGTATTTATTTAATTTTTTTGCATTCATTCTACCACTAATAATCACATAGGACTAGGATTTGTAATCATATACCACTTGTTGGCATGCATTGAGTGTTGATTTCCAATTTTTTTCACCACCTATGGGCTTGACAATAGTTGAGGGATAACATAAGAACCAAATTACATCACCCATTTTCTAGTATGTGATGATTTGAAATATTTTTTGATATTGAGATCAATTCCATATATATTTTATTGTAATATTATAAAAGTAAGTGAGATTTTTGAATCCCTATAACATACAAAAATGATCATCAAATTAGATTTCAATTGCATGAAAAATTCATGAATTGTATACTAAAATTTATAGAATATTTCATTGGAAAAGATGTATCTATTCACTCTCAAAATTTTGGGTTTTCTTAATCTTATCATATGGACTTATTCGATAATATCTATTTTTTTATGTTTTTCTCTAGAGTCATGACAAATAATATAACCTTAGTAAACACATTTTTATTTATTGATGTATTCTAGAATATCATTTTATATAATTATGCTTAATTTACTATTTATATTTAATTATGCCTAGTTGAAAGGTATTGTGGGTAGATGTATTGCATATTAATGTAAAACTACTTTTCCATATCACACACACACACACACACACACACACACACACACACACACACACACACACCTTTATTTAAATATAAATTATATCCTTATAATTTTTATATCTTAAGCACTAAAAATTTATGGAATGTATGAAATAAAATTAAGCAAGCTCTAACTACATAAATGAATATACATATAATTAAACATCCCAAAAATGTAGGAAAATGTGGTGAAAATGTCTAAATAATCATCCATTCCATTTAGAGAGGTATAAATGAAATGAGTCACATATATTTATATGAGTCAAATTTATATCTATCCATCATGTAGTTTTACCGTGTGTGAATATGTTGATAGTAGAATTTCATTTCTCAATGTGTAGTGATTGTTTCATAGCTTTCCTAATCATAAAAGGTTTCAAAAAATGAACATGGTGTTTAAGTAAATAATTAAGTCCATTGAATTAAAATTTTAACCTTTGATAAGGTGTTGAATCTTGATTTTAGATTGCCAATCACATATCCTCAATGTTATATTTGGATATAGATACTATATGTTTCAAAAAATTTAATTATGTGAAACAACTTTCCTTCAATGGTTTCTCATAGTGGGATGTTAAGTCATTAATAAATTCTTTCCAATTGAGTACTTTCCCTTGTTTTCTACCCATAATTTAATGATACCACTTATAAAGTTTAGATTCTAAATTTAGGGAGGCTATGTCAACCATTTCAATCTCTGGTATATTATGAAGCTTGAAATACTCTTCCGTGAGACCTATCCATGAACTTACATCTATACCACCAAAATTCTAGTTGTCTAGTTTGGTTAGGTACATGTTTTAACTTTTTGAAGTCTAACTTATCCCTTGGTTTTGTTTTGTGTCATGCCCTCTAAGTTTAGACACATTAATTTTTTATTAGACACTTTAAAGCATCCATTTTGACCTATCTTTAACATATATGATTTTTATCACGATTATATTCTCTCTTAACCATTCATCATTTATGAGCTTGGCCTTCCAAAAAAAAATTCAATAATATAAAATATCTCCCTAATATGTTCCAAAGTAAGTTATTATCTTATGAATAGTTTCTCTATATTCCACATTCACATTTCCTCCATCCTAGACAATACCAAAAATAGTTGGGAATTTTTAGCTACTGACCATATCTACCTTCATCGACAGTGTCAAGGGTTCCTCTAATGAATATTTTTAAAAATAAAATCCTTGATTTGCGTCAACCTACATATTTTAGATGTCATTTATGGAGGGAAAGTAAACAAATATTCATCTATATATACACATCAAACCGAAGGCTTTGGGTATCTAGCTCTCACTCAGTCAGTACTTCAAAAGATACTAGCACATTGAGAAATAAATTTACACATCCTTGAGGGAATTTATTAAAGCATCCAAATCTAAAAATTCTTGAAAGGAATAGTCCCTCAGCTAGTCATTAGGCACTGGTTGGTAGCTATCAAGATTATGAAATTCCAACAAGCTCTTATAGTTTTTTTACCTTTGCATTATGGTTGAATTTACCATAATACTATCGATATACCCTTATGTTTGAGATCCATTTGGGATTTTTATTTATGTGTTTATTTATTTTTTAGTTCCCCCTTTAATAATTTCT
>JARHVA010004282.1:55000-132500 GCA_037957365.1 Torreya grandis | reverse complement strand
TTACTATTTATCTCTAATATGGTATGGATTGACCATTGGTATTTTTTTTTGGGTTTTTGGGTCTCATTGGGACCCACTAGATTTCTATTCTCTTCCATTGATCTTGAATTTGGATCCTATTTTATTCTACCTTGGTTTTCTCAGCTGGGTTTGGGTCTTTTAGGGATCTTGTTTTATTTTTTATGGGTGTTTCCCTAGTTGTGGATTCTGCATGGAGTCCTCTATATTATTCTATGGATCCCTATGTGGGTCTCTCTTCTTATGGTTTTTACTTTCAGGGACCTGGGCCCCCTTATGCCCAAGACTAGATTTTCTAGTGTATTCCTCTTTCTATATTTATTTTGTGATATCTCTAAGGGCCTGAACCTCCTATTGTGTTTGGTGTTGGATTCCACACCAGCTATTTTGGAGACATGAGCCTCCTTTTGTGCCTAAGATGGTTCTTGATCTAGTCAAATTATGGAATGTAGGGTCCCTTGGGGGATCCCAAAGGTTCTTTTAGATACATGGGGCTCTTTCTTCATTAGTCAAGGTTTGTTTTCAATACATCTAAAATTAGTTGGTTCTCACACCAAGTAAAAGTGGTTATTTCTCTTTCCATTATTAGTCATCCTTTATCTAGGTCCTTTCTACTCTTTTCACTATTGTTTACTTTTTTAGTAGGGTCCTTTTTTTCTTCTTGGTGAGTTGTATCTTCTTTTATCTTATGTATGCCAAGGGGAAACCCAGACTTCTTGATGTGTCTAGGTTGGGTTCCACACCATTCAAAAGTAGGTTTACCTTAATCTGAACACACACACACACACACACACACACACACACACACACACACACACACACACACACACACACACACACACACACACACACACACACACACACACACACACACACACACACACACACACACACACACACACACACACAATATTAATATATTATAAATTAGTATCTATATTATATTTTGATTACTATAATATTAATATTTTAACATATACCCTTATCATATTTATATGCATGTGTGGTACACATATCATGATATTTTTACCTTGTTAGGTATTAGACTTGTTAGCATCACATGTGTATCTAGTTAGGAAAGTGTTGGAAAGAAGTATTAGGCTGATGTGCATAATGTTTTGAAGTGTTCAAGCATGGAATCGCCATATGTAAATCTATTGTGCACTAAAACTAGGGCTTGTACAAATTACTTGATGCATTAGTGGGTTCATGTAATCATTAAAGATGTGCGAGTACATTGGGGGGTTGTGTGTTCTACATCCACCAAATTTGCGTATGACTTTTTGGTTTCTACTATACCTCCATGAAGAAACTAATGTGCTTGTGCAAATGTGAGGAGAAAAAATTTAAAGGGACATTTATAATTTTATAAGTTGTCAAGGAAATATACTTTGTTTGTATAGTGTAGTAGATTTTATAGAATATATTGAATACAAAATATAATTAAAATATATAATAGTAAGATGTCATGATCCAATAAATGAGTATATTATAAAAGTAAAACTAACGTATATTTATAAAAATGGTAGTATGTAACAAATTAAAATATATGAGAATATAGGAAGCACCAAGAAGAAAAAATAATTTACTGGGTACTTGAGCCCCTATGATATTGGCCATATGCTTTCTTGCATAAAAATGTGTCATGTTTATGAAATTGTTATTGCAATCTACATCTATACCATGGTAATTTGTGTCATCAATATTATCATTCAATTGAGTTTACTATTTTTTATGAACATCATATTGATATTAACACACAAATGTAGGATTGATTACCAATCAACCACATTTTCTCTCAACCAATAACTCCTCTAACATAGCATTTGCACTATATATCCAAATAATCCCCCTTATGTACCCATGTTGCATGCACTTTGGAAAATATTTGACACTCACTTAAATAGTAAAAAAAGAACCAAGATAGAGTTCATAACATTGATGTATTGCCCCATATTAACAACATTGCATTGTTGATTCCATCTACATCTTAGATTTGGAGTCCTTTTGTAATGAAATAAAACATGGTCCATAAAATATGTCACCACCTTAGAAGATACAAAAAAATAGGGAATGTATATCCAACAACTACCCTAAAGTGGGGGCATGTACATGGTATGTGCCATTTGGTGTATAATAAACCCTGAAATACCTTGTTATTACCACTTATCATCACCATCCATCTCACTTTTTAATATTTCACCACTTGAAAGTTTTTTTTTGGGTTTCCCTTTATTCCATGTGTATGATTATGGTGTCTTTGTATGTCCTTAATCTTGATTTAATCTAGTTTAGAGTTAATACATTCATAACATTATTAAAGATAAGTTTCAATATAGGCTTTGGAACCTCAATGTATTATTTCCATATCAAAAACATTGCAACACTCATTTTAGTTGCATAGCAAATGCAAAGCTATCCCACATTCAAATTAGCCTCATGTTGTACTTATTCATCCTTAACAATAGAAATTATACAATGAAAAAAATCACCACCTTGCAAGATTTTTACCCCTTTCTAATGAGTGCACATCCTATAAATTTGATAGCTACCCTAAATATTTATCTCATATATGATACTATTTCCCCTCGTCATCACCACAAATCTCACCTCTTCATACAACACATTAGCACACTGTAACAAGGAACATACAACCTCATTTTGTATCTTTACCTCCACTAAAACCTCCATTATACCAATAGAACTCCCTATGATCCATGTGCATACATTTTGACACATTTGATTCAAGTTTTATTTATACATTTGTAAATTTAATATGCCTAAATTGATGTAATTTGTTGTCTATTGGTAAAGAGGGTTTTTTTTTAACTTTCAGTTTTACATGAGACATAGAGCTTTAATGAAATAAAATAAAATATTGTGATGTCTTTGTAAACAAAATATCTTAAAAAATGAAGATTATCAAGAATCATAGCTTTTTGTGTATCAGACACATGAAATTAAAAAAAAGGATTTATCCTCACTGATAACCTACCTTGTTATAACACTGAAAAGTCGTAGCTTCTTATTGAAATTCAAGGTGTATTGAGTCAAGGCTTTGCCATTTAGGGAAGAATCATTCATAAATTATAAATGTGTCATTAGTTTAAGACCACACATAATAGTAATGCCTTCAATAGTTATATCTCTTCTACCTCTAACAATGATTCTTCCCAAACTCTCCATAAGAATGATAAAAAAAAGGAGAAAGAGTGTCTCCTTGTCAAATGCCTATATAAATCCCAAAAGACCTAATGGGAGTGACATTGATGAAAAACAAGAAATAAAGTGAGGAGATACAACCTTTCACCCAAAAAAGTTAATCCTTAGAGAAACCAAAGTGTTGAAGCATTCTTAAGAGAAAGACCCAGTCGACCCTGTCATAAGCTTTAAAAAGATCTAATCTGATAAACATAGCCAAATATTTTAGGAGATGCATGGAATGGATAAATTATTAAGCTAAAATGATCTCATCAAGGAATTATCTACCCATAACTTACCCCCTTTCTCAGGGGAAAAATTTTTATGGAGGAAGGGTTTCAGTCTGTTAGCCATGATTTTGGAAAAAACATTATAGAGAGCAATGGGATGAAAGCCAGAGATATTCATTACAACCTATATTTTTGGAACTAAGGAAAAATAATGAATTTATCTCATATGGCTTCTTCCACAACCTCTAATAAGTATCTAAATAATGTCCCAAAATTCTTGGTAAAATTCAATAGGGAACCCATTTGCCCAGGGGTTTCCCCCTTGTTCACACTGAAGACAACACTTATTAATTATTCAAAATAAATTCTAACAAGAAGAGATCGATTATCCCTCATTGTAATATTATTAATAATCTCTTGGAGAGTATTTTTTTAGACATCCACATCTAAAGCAATAACAAAAAAAATGTTGAGAAAAGAAGTTGAGCATAATGCTTGAAATGCCCTGTGAAGATAACTCATGAGTTCCATTGTCTAATTCAAGAGAGTAAATGTGGTTGAAGGATCTCTGAATAAGAATTAGTTTATGAAAAAAAATGGTATTTTTGTCCCCTTATTGAAGCCACTTAATTCTATATTTTTGTTCTCACATAATTTCCCCCCCTTAGCTTCCATTCCTTCATCTGTTTAATCAAATCGAACTCCTCTTATTTGATTTCTTCAATAATGTTACGTATGGATATTGTTTCGATGAATTTTTCTATCCTATCATATGTCTCTTGATTTTTTACTTTGATATGTCCAAATTCATCAAAAATCCATTTCATGAGTTGGGATTTAACATATCTAAGATTCCCATATTTTTTCCATGATATTTTAGCACTAGAAAGAGAATCTTACCCATTATTGATAAGCTTTGTCATTCCTAAGCTACCACTTTATAAAGGTAAAGGTGATATTGAGAAATATATTCATTCATTCCATGAAACATGCTTGGACTATGCTTATAATGATAAATTATTCACCAAGTTATTTCCATCAATACTCAAATATTATGCTTTATTATGGTTCTACTATCTTCTACTTCAATCAATTAGAGTATTAAACCATTTGGTAAATAAATTTTTAGTATACTTTTCTATCAACACTGGTGAAAAAATATCTTAGGCACAAATTTAAACTCAAGCAAGATTCAAATGATCCAATTACTAAATATATTTTTTAGTACAGAACTATGCAAGCTAAGATGATACATTCTATGGTATAAAAAGAATTACAAGATATCCTTACACAAAGTTTTCAAGCACCACTCCTTCACAAATATGTACATTTTAGTACCATGAAGAGGCTTACCTTTCATCCAACAATACTAAATTTTATTTATGGTATCAACATGTCAAATCCACATCATCTAGAACCAAAAAGGAGATTTTGGGCATTGAGAATTCTAGATTTCCATCCTAATTGGCCAATGATTTGACTCAACATTGTTGAGAATTGTGGATTTGGGGATTTGACCATTGATAATAAAATCCTATGGTAGTAAAAATATGTTCAGTTTTTCAGTAATAAAAGCATATCCAAATATGTGGTTGGACCACATAAGGAGCCCATTATCATGCTTAATGTCAATAAGAGTAAGAGAAGATATGTATTCCATCATAAGACTAGAGTTAGCATCAAGTTTATTATTGTCACCATTATTTTATTCTAAGGTAATTATGGAGTTGAAATCCCCTCCTGATAAGACCTAGGCTCCAAGAAATAGATGATGTATTCAAGACTCTTCCATTGCTTCTTTTTTATTCCAAAGTTGTAAAGAGGTAAGTGTTGATAAATAGGACCTACTGATTAAAATATATGATGCAAACAAGGATGACTATGATTCCATCTGCAGCTATAGTGTTAATCACCATAATTTCCCTAGGGTTCCAAAAGTAAATAATGCCCCCAGAAGCTCTCTGAGAGTCATTAGAAAAGACATTAGAAATCAACCAGTTTTTCTTAGCTAAAGTATTCATGTTGTTACTAGAAACTTTGGTTTCCTAAAGAAAAAACATATGAGGACTATGAGCTTTCAACATTCTAATTATTTAATTTTATCTAAAGGTGTAATTTTTAAGACCCCTAATGTTTCATGATATGCACTTTATGTTGAACTAATCATGTGGACCTAGGATATCTATATTTCCCTCCTTAAAGAGACTAATTTTTCTCCTTCCCTTTAAAGATGTATTGCCTTAAATTTTCTCCTTACCTTATGATTGGTGTCTATCTTCATTTTTTATTTGAGGCTTGACTAATCTCAATTAGCTCTAGAATGGAAGTGATATCTAGGGATGAATAGGATGGGACTAACACTCGAGGGGGGTGTCATCCATAAGATCACATAAATATGTACTTATTTTGTCAAGTTTGTCCAATTTATGTTTCCTAACATGGGGGTAAATACACAAAGTTAGGGGAAAAAATGTGGCCTACCCATGGACATGTTTTTTCTAAAATTTCATAAATTTAAACTTCTGTAGATAATTTGAGATATCTACACTCCAAATTTGAAGATGGTGTAAACATATGAAATGTATAATTTTGAGTCTAGTTTATAAAACACTTTTTTTTTAAAAAATGGTTTAGTATAACTAGGTCAAACATCTAAAATTTGAAGAGGAACTCATTTGTTTTATAAAACATAGTAGATAGACAACCGTGATGTGCACTATTTTTTGAGAAACTTTTAATATTATTTGAAACCCTTTAGGGAAATTTAGATAAAATCTTCTAGCACATCACCTATATTTTTTTGTATTTTTTCAATGAATAAATTTTTTATGAATTTTTTAAGTAAATAGATCCTAAAAACTAACAAATAAATGGATATCTATCCGTGTGATATGCCTAACTAGCTAAAAAAATTAAAATCAATTTTTTTTAATGTGTGTAGAATTAGGCCTACTATGCCACCATATAATTTGTTTTTCAATTGGATCAATGAAAAAAAAATCACATGAATAGGTATAAGTATGTATTTTTTTGGCATGTAATGACCTAAAAAAATCATAGTTAGAAATAAATATATTTTGAAACCTTAAATTAGTCCAAAAAAATCATATTTTTGGAAAGAGGAGAGTGTGCTTGTTGTAACGGTATCAAGTTTTTGAATTTTTGCATTGAAATTCTTAGTGTATTTGGCAATCAAATTTGTAATTTGTTTTTTATTTTCATACCTTTCAAAACTTGGTTGTACATTGACAGTCTAAGTCTTTGGGTTGGGAATGCAAGCCATTCCTGAGCCAAAAGGTGTAGGAATTGAATTCAAATTTAAATATTGCACTCATGTTAATAACGTGATTGCATTAATAATATGATCATGTTATTAACATGATCAAGTTATTTATTAATGAGATCATGTTAATAACATGATCATGTTACATATTCTCAACATCCTAAAACCTAAATAGGAGCCATTAGGCCTAGTAGTCTTAAGATTAAATATTGGTTTCAGATTAAGATTGTTGTTTGGGACCAATGTTCTTGTCAAGAATTGATAGCATTGAATGATAATTGGAGATGTATTAACATATGAATCAATTTATTATTTATTTGATCCTAATATGGTGTGTAATTGATCCAATAGATCCCAAATTGACATTAGATAGACATATTTCCTTGGATGGAGCTTGGTTGGCTCTAATTATGTATCAAACTAAACTAAATACTTGGTTTTTTATAACGTGGTGTCTAATTAGAGACCCAATTAACATCATATGGACATAATTCCTTTCTTAGGTCTCATTTAACCCTGATTATGTGTTAGATTAAATTTAATATTTAATTAGTTTAATATGGTGTGTTATCAATGCATTAATTGAAATTATATTGAAGAAATTCCTTACATGGGGACCAATTACTCTTAATTATAGATTATATTGAATAAAATAATTGATGGGTTAAATATGATTTGAAATTATGGGGAAATATTCATAATGGGCATTAGATGGACACAATTCATTGTATGGGGTGAAAAATTCCTTGATTGATATTCTAGGTGGAAGGAGTTAATTACATAGGATTTGGTTGTCTTTAATTTTGTATATTATTAAAAACAATATCAATTTATTTAACACATGGTGTAATTAGAGCCCCAAATGACATTAGATGGATGTAATTCCTTGTTTGGGGATTGAGTGGCCCCAATTGCATATCATATTGAACCTAAATACTCAATTAGTTTAATATGGTGTGAAATTAGGGCTAATGGAACCCAAATAGAACATTATATGGACAAAATTAGTTTTATGGGGCTCAATTGGGCCCAATTATGTATAAGATAAAACCAAAGTTATGATTAGCTGGATATAGTTTACAATTGGGGCCAATGAAGTTGTAATTGACATTAGATGTATTCAGTTACTTTCATGAGCCTTTATTGGCCATAATTACATATTCAACTGAACTAAATACTTGGTTGATTCAATATATTATGTATTTGGGACCAACAGATCCCTTGTTGATAGTAGAAGGATGAAATTTCTTACACAAGGCTTGTTTAGACTAAATTTTATAGATCATATTGAACCAAATATTCATTTAGTTGAATTTGGTGCACAATCAAAATCCCAATTGTTATTCGATGGATGTAATGCCTTATAGAGGGTTCAATTGGTCCTGATTTCATATTAGATTCAATCAAACACTCAATTATTTGAATAAGGTGTGCAATTAGGGTCCTAATTAAAATTATGTTGACATAATTCCTTGGGAAAGCATTAATTGGCCTAAATTATGTGTCATCTAGAACTAGATACTTGATTGGCTCAATATGGCATGAAATTAGGGCCAAGTAAGCCCCAATTTACATTATATATGAATGTAATTCCTTGCACATGGCTCCTTTGGATTGAATTTCATATCAAATTGAAAAAATACTTATTTTTTTAATATGGTGAACACTTGGATCCCCAATTTATATCATATGGATGAAATTCCTTACATTGAGGCTTAGTAGGCCCCTAGGATCAATTTATCCCCAATTAACATCCTTTATATATAGTAAGAATTAGGTTCACAGGGATGAACTTGGTTAAAATTACATTAGTCATTACCACAATTAACTTTGTAGGCTCAATCTATGATGATGTGGGGGATAATTGATCCCAAATTCACATTCTTTACTCACATATCTATGTTCAAGGAGCTCAAATTTTCTCCAATTACTATCATGATTGTACCTTATATACTGTAATCCTTAATCCCTAAATTTCTTAATCCCTAAACTCTAAACCATAAATATAAACTCTTTAAACCTTAAACCAATCATTTTAGCATAGAAATTAACATCATTTAGACTAAGAATTAAGTTCATAGGGATTTATTTGGCCTAAATCACATGACCAATTTCCCCATTTGACTAATTCACTCAATCTACATGATGACATCCATCACATACTGATAACCCAAAAACACATTCTATAGTCACAAATACATCCAAGTGTTTCAAATTATCCTCAATTATCTTTACAATTGACCTCTTGTACCGTAAACCATGTATATAAATTAAAACCTAGAAGTTGTAAACCATAAACCCTAAACATTATACCCTAAATTGTAAACCATTTACTTTCCTTATTTACCAACTTCTTTTAGTCCCAATTAGCATCCTTTATAGTAAGAATCTAGTTTGAACACAAGGCATATCTAGTGATTAGATATTAATATACAAGTCCTTAAACCTAAACCCTATGCCTTAATTCCTAATCCCTAAAACATAGATTGTAATCCCTATCCCCTAATGCCAACTACATGCCACAAACATACATGCCTTATGATACAACTACTTTTATCATGAGATGTCATAAAATGCACTTTTTAAACCTATGGCTAAAGCCTTTAGAGTACCAATCTAGTTATGTATCTGTTTAGTAAATTAGGGATATTTTGAGCCCCTTCAACATAATTAACAAATGAGGAAGATCCATTTCATTCTTTTAATCAAAGAGGCATTTGAGGCCAATTTGAACCCCTTCAATAGTAAGATATGATTTGGGGCAAAATCAAAAGATTGATCTTCTATCATGAATTGATCTAATTAGTCAATTTTTACAATTCCCTACATGATCTAGGTAAAATTGAGACCTTAAACCAAACTTATGGCTCAATCAATTGTATAACATGTATGCAACATATAAATGGCATAATTAACCCTAATTTTATCAAAAATGCAAACATGAAGGTAACCAAGTCACAAATAGGTGTCACAAGTAGCTTAAATATTCTTTAATTACCTTAGTGATTGGACCCTAAGTTACCTTGTACCCTTTAAATTTAACCCTAATCCTTGTACCATTTACATTAAACCCTAAACCCCAAACCCTGTAAATTATAGACCCAAAACCCTAAACTAATAAATTTAGCCTCAATTAACATCCTTTATATATATATATATATATATATATATATATATATATATATATATATATATATATATATATAGAGAGAGAGAGAGAGAGAGAGAGAGAGAGAGAGAGAGAATTAGGTTCAAAGGGATGAACTTGGTTAAAATTGCATCACTCATTACCACAATTGACTTCATAAGTTCAATTTGTGATGATGTGGAGGATAATTGATCCCAAATTCACATTCTATAATCATAGATATAAGTTCAAGGCTCATAATTTTTCCCCAATTACCTACATGATTGTATAAATATACCCTAAAACCTATACCCTAATCCCTAAACTCTAAACCACAAATATAAACTCTTTAAACCTTGAACCAATCATTTTATCCCAAATTAACATCATTTCTAGACTAAGAATTAAGTTTATAGGGTTGCTTTTGGCCTAAATCACACAATTTATTACCCCATTTGATTAATTCACTCAATCTACATGATGACATCCAGGGTATAATGATAACCCAAAAACACATTTTATAGTCATAAATGGGCCCAACTGATTTAATAATGTGATCACATTATTCTTAACATAGGCAACCCTCGATTCTTGGTTTACTTATCAATGACTTATTATTATGTTTTGGTGCTTCCATGTGTTTATAACTTCTTTCTCCAAGTATTAAGATAAGGTAAAAAATGACATAAGAAGTAATATGGCATTTAATGCACTTTGGGAAATTTGCCCAAAAATATTTTCATGCCACATATGTCATAAAAGTGTGCTACATGATATTTTATTAAACTCACACATCATTTCAATTTATGGAGAACCATTTCCCTTCCATCACAATGTCAATTCAAAAACATGGGATTTAATGTAGGGAGTAACACAAGTATCCATAAAGCCAATCCATTCTAGGGGAAAGGTCCTAGTATCCATGCACATTAAATTTGGACCTTAATTGTAATCCCTAATCCATAAAACATAAATTTTAATCCCAAATCCATAAACCTTATACACTAATGCCTAAATCGCTAATTCATAAACCCTATGCACTAATGCTTAAATCCCTCATCCATACTCCCTTATTTATATTAAGTATAATGTGATTGCATTATTTAATAATGTAATCATGTTATTCTTAATATAGGAAACACTTGGTCCTCATTTCCAATTACCAATCCCAAATTTTATATTGATAATAACATGATCATGTTATTACATGATGCGATCACGTTATTGTTGATATAAGCTTCTCAATGGGTTCGATGGGCTAGGACCTTATAGAACACATAATGTGATCACATTATGTAATAACATAATCAAATTATATAACACAATCATTTCATATAATATGATCATTTTATTATTATTTTAGATTAAGATCACTTATCAATGAATATTTTTATCCCAAATAAGGACTTATATCCCCACAAACATTCTCTTCATACTTTTGTGAGATCTATGCACCTGTATACTTGACCCCACCTTTGAAAAGTTGTCAATTGTCCCTTCTAATGGGTTAAAAATCATGTTCAAAGAGGAAGAGGAAGTTGTTGAAGAATAAAACACTAGAGGAATTAAAATATTTGAGAGAGAAACACAAGCTAAAAATGTAAAAAATTCATGGTAAATAAGGTACAAACCCTAATCCTGATGAACCAAATGCCATAGATAATGAGCTAATTGATGATAATGAATTAATAAATGATGAAATTAACTATAATAAATTGCATAATGTTGAAATTGACCATAATGAAATGGACCATAATGGAATGAATAATAATGAAATTGAAAATAATGAATTAGTTAATGTTGGAAGTTCACATTCAAAGTTCTAAGTTTTTTATTTTGTTAATGATGAGTCTATGTATGATGATTTACCCCCCATGAATTAAGAAAATTTGATGGAAACAAATAATGATGAAATTAATTGTCAATAAAATTTCATGGAAACATATAATGAAGAAATTAATAATGAAAAAAATGTCATCCCGCCTCTAAACAATGAAAGTAATAATAGTTTTGAAACACCCTCTCAACAAATTCCACCATTACCAACACCTCCAAGAATTATGTGTATAAAAGACAAGTACTTAATTGAAGTTGATTAAAATATTTTAAAACCAATGCATAACAAAATGTCTGATCTCCATTCAAAAATATTGGCTCAACAAATTTGGGATGCTTTCTTTCATAATTTGGAGTATGATAGTCAAAGATGTCAATTATTTGTTTCATTGATAAAATTGATTAATATGAGACCTATAATGTACAAATTAGGACTAATAACATCTAACATGGATGATGAAAACAATGAAATTGTTAAAAATCTACATGATGCATATCATATTATAGGCCTGAGATCATAAAACAAAGATTGTAATGCTACCCGACATATAATGGCAACTTATGCAGTAAGTGCTAAAAAGGGAAAAATTGATTGTTTTCAAAAATAAGTCAAACACTTAATATAAACATAAAAACATTAATGAAAGTAATTACAAGACATGAAAAACTTAATGAACCTAATACTAATGAGCTCTATGCATTCTCTAGTATACTTTCGTGAAAGGACAAGGCTATAGCCGATACTCTCAAAGAGTTAGTCGCTTAATTTTAGAAAGACAATACAAGAGTTTCACCTAATGCAAAATATGTGAAAATAAGAGTTGGTTCTCGTAAACATGAACCACATCCAAAACATTTATTAGATATGACTTAAACATAATTTTACTCTAAATTTTTGGAAAAACATCCACATATTTCTATTTGTCAAAGATATTTTGAGATGGAAAAACCTTTTTATGTTAAAATAAATCACACACGCACCACTTATTGTTGTAGGCAATATGTTGAATTTTCAATGCACTATGATGTTTTTCACCATATTTATTGTACTTTACATACTAAAATTTTGTAGGAGTGTGGTAATGAATTTCCACCAAAATCATCCATAGAATTTATTTCATTTATATTCTCCAAAAGATCGGATGGGCAATTATTTTACAAAAAATCATGTTTAAATGGAAATTACAGCATTTATGGTGGATTGGCAAATTTAAAAAAATGCATCCATGAGGAGATCACAAGTGCAATTCAATAGGAATTAGTTGGTTTAAGAAAATATAAATTTGTGACTTATCAATTAAAAGATGGTAAATAATCTAAAAAGTGTGAGCTTGTTACAAAAAAGATACATGTTTCTGCATTTTTGGTCAAATTTAGGGAGACAATTATTTATGACTATGCAAGGTACACACATAGGTCTAGATGGTTGAATGAAAATTTAAATATATAAAAGGATATATTTACACTTGGTTTCATTGTTTTATTAGTTGATTTTTCATAGAATTACACATTTAAACCCTAAATGGAATTTCAATCATAGTATTACAACTCATCACAAGTTGTCATATTATTTCATATATCATTCATACATGTACCTAATAGTACAGAGAACAATAAAAAATATTAAGGAAGTATCATTTCTATATCAGTGATGATAGATCACATTATTCAGAGTATGTGTAAGGTTGTTTTCAAAATTTCTATGAATAGTTGAGTCAGAAGAACATTAATTTCAATCAACATCGCATTTGGTCAGACAATTGCACATCACAACTCAAAAATGCATGGATGTTTTATTGGTTGAGAAGATGCACATTACCACTAGTGTAGAACACATTTGTATTTTCACCGAGGTTGTCCATGGAAAAGGGAAGCATGATGGTGCTTGAGCATGTGTAAAAAGAGCTATTACAAGGGAGGAGTTGAAATTTGAAGAGGGTGTTCATTTGAAAAAATGAAAAAAATGTGGTTAAATGGTGTAATGAGAACATATGTCATGGTGTTCAACAAAATTCTATTGATCGTAGACATTTCTAGTTAATGGATAAAGAACACTTGGCAAAGTGTGAGGATTGTATGACTCTAATGGGTTCAAGTGACCTCCACTCATTTTGTAGCTCAAATGTAATTTCTTGGACTGTTCATATGAGACACTTGGCATGTTTCTATTCTACATGTGTGGAATCTATTTGGAATGAGTGTGAGTCACAAGAGTGCATGGATGATTGGAGTTACAAACCTCTAATTCTAATCAACACATCAGGTTCCAAAAGTATTACAACTTATAGATATGACATCATCAGATGACTTTGACCATGTATCTGATCTAGTGTAGTGAGATAGAATATTTTTTATTATGTATAATTTATTTTAATTATTTAATATATCTTCATAATGTCACTAAAAATGATTTTTTGTGATACAAGGCATGTTTTTGTAGTTATTATAGTTGAGGATAATGAAGAAGGCACTAATTAATACTTGTGTCAATGTGTAGAGAGAAAGAAAAAATTGACTATCCCATTGGGTTAGTGGTAGTCACTAAAATTTGGTTTTGATGATATCCTATAAAAAATTAAGATAAATGGTTGTTTGAAGAGTTTGAAATGCATAGAAAGATACTGCACTATTCAAATTTTATTCTTACAACAAATATTCAATTACAAAAATATCATGGGAGGCCATTAAATAAAAAACTATGAAAAAATCAGGATTTAGATCATGAATCTATTATTGATACTATAAAGGTTAGAATAGATCCTAGTGGTTCATTAGATTGAAATATAGAGGTATGTTGAATTTTCAAATGTAGATGTAATCAATTTTACCAAATATTTTTTATTTTCTTTGTAGTACATATATAAATTTTATTTTTAATTGATTACTAATGATTTTTTGTAGGTTAGTGGTATTAGATAATCTTTCAAGTTCACGTGGTTGGCATTTTCAGTAAAGAATTATAATTCTTGAAGCTAAGAGAAGCTTAGGTTTTATGGATATTTGAACTCAGGCTAAAAATTGCATTTTTTTGTATTCGAAAGGATGTTTTTGAGGGAAGAATGAGTGGTGGGTTTGTCAATCAGGCCTAATGAGAAGCCAATAACCTAGTCCAAGACATTATTCACCCCCACAAATGTATTGGTGGTGTCATTTTTCACTCATGAATCATTTGAATAAGAGTTCTGTAACCATAACTTGAACTTTGACAACATTTGTTGTCAATATTGCTACTCTTTAGAATGGTAGTGAAAATGCACTTTTGGGTGGATTCAAACATCATGGAAATGTGATAACATGTAATCTTCCTATTTGAACATGATCAAAGCAATATATTTTTAGGTGGAGGTATTAGAGGAAGAAATGCCAGTTGGAGCTCGAGAAGTTATTTCACTTATAAAAACTTGCATTTTTGGACCCATCACTGCAACTTGTCTAACGAATTGATATCAAATATTTCACCTGAGTGATCTAGGGTGAAATTAGATGGATTAAGTAGGTATATGAGGGATTTTATGGTTAATGGAAATGAATTGCATTTTTCACTTTATGCATGTTTTAACTTAGGCTAAAAAATTGCATTTTTCTTGTATTGGGAAGGGTGCTCTTGAGGCCAAAATGGGTGGTGGGTTTATCAAGCAAGCCTGAAGGGAGGCCAAAACTTGGTCCTAGATGTTATCTACCTATCAGATGTGTTGGTGCTGTCATTTTTCACTTAGGAATCATCATAATCAATGTTTTGCAACCACAACTTGAACTTTGACAACATTTATTGTCAGTATTTCCACTCTTTGGAATGGTAGTGTTTTTTCACATCCAAGTGGATTCAAATGTAGTGGAATTGTGATAACATCTAATTTGCCTATTTAGACATGATGAAAGTTATATATTTGTAGGTGGATGTCCCAGAGGTAGAAATACTAGTTGGAGCTCAAGAAGTTGCTTGTTTACTGACAAAAAACTTGCATTTTTAGACTTGTCACTGTAATTTGTCTAACTAATTGATATCAAAGATTACACCTAAGTGATATAGGGTTTGATTAGAGGGATTAAATAGGTATGTGAATTATTTTATGGTTTACATAAATTAATTACAATTTTTCATTTTATGCATGTTTAAGCTTAGGCTAAAATTTTACATTTTTATTGTATTGGGAAGGGTGTTCTTGACGCCAAAATGGGTGGTGGGTTTGTCAATCAGGATTGATAGGAGGCCAAGAACCTAGTAATAGACATTATATACCCCACTAAATGTGTTGGTGGTGTTATTTTTCACTCAAAAAGCATCTGAATAAGAGTTCTATAACCACAACTTGAACTTTGATAACATTTATTGTCAGTGTTTCTACTCTTCAAACTTTTGGGTGGATTCAAATGTCATGGTAGTTTGATAACATGAAATTTGACTATATAAATGTGATCAAAGTGATATATTCATATGTGGAGGTCCTATAGGTAGAAATCCTATTTGGAGCTCAAGAAGTTGCTTGTTCATTGATAAAGACTTGCATTTTTGGACCCATCATTGCAACTTGTCTAATGGATTGATCTCAAAGCTTTCACCTGAGTGATTAGGGATGAAATTAGAGGGATTAAATAGATACATTAAGGATCTTATGTTTTGTGTAAATGACTTATAATTTTTGTTTTATGCATGTTTGAACTTAGGCTAAAAAAATGCATTTTTCTTATATTAGAAACGGTGTTCTTAAGGCTGGAATGGGTGGTGGGTTTGTCGATTAGGCTTGGTAGGAGGCCAAAAACCTTGTATTAGACATTATCTACCCCATCAAACATGTTTGAAATTTTATCTTTCACTCAAGAAGCATCAGAATCAAATTTATACAACCACAACTTTGATAATTTTGACAACTTTGACAACTTAAACTAGAGACCTATAAACTTAATGAGTAATTAAACTATTAACCTATTGAAAACTTTGAAAGTTTTGACAACTTTGATAACTTTGATGATTTTGACAACTTTGACCTATTGACCTATTACGTGGTAATTGACCTATCGACTTAGAAAGTGACTTGTTGTGTATTTTCCATTTAGTGTATGTGATTAAATTAGTTTCATTTTATCCTTGAATTTCCTTTAGGCCATGAATATTTTGTCATTTGTGTAAGGTTTTAGGTGGATGAATGATTGTAGGTGGTAACCAAGAAGTGACTGTAGGTCACAATCAAGGAAGGGGGATTAGAGTGATTCCACCAGGTTGGTAAGTTGTGAGTCATCATGATATTAGTTTTGAAAGTGTTCAAACTTTATATACCTATAGATAAATGAGTAAGACATATACCCATATACCCTATTTTGCCTATGGTTCAGTCCAATATGAAAGTAAATGGTTGTTTCTCATGAAGGGAGTATGACTTTGGTGTAGATAATGATATATAGATTGAGAATGATCATTGAGGTATAAGGTTAATTGTTGTTTATATAATAGATAATGGTAAAGAATCAACATATAGTCCAAAAAAATAAATAAACCCTATTTATACCCTATTTTGGGTTAACAATCACATTGTAAAGGGAAGTAAGAGTTATTTCTTAATCTTGTCAAGTATGCCATTGAATATATATGGAATTGAAAGATGGTCCCATCAACAAAGGAGGTTTTTTACCTTTTATAATATGCATGAGATATTTGAAATTGAACTAATACTCCATGTTGTTGTCATAGGCCTATAAGGTGCCTTGTTGTGTAGGGTGCTTTGTTGTGCCCTATATGTGGAATTGAATGTTGAAGTGTGTTTGAGTAGTTGTAATAGGTTAAGGCAAGTGTGATTTGACCATGTAAGAACATATATGATAGAATATTGACTCTATGAGACCTATATCAAGTTTTGGTAAGTTTGAAACCTAAGAGGATTGCCTAGTGAGAAGATAGTGAAAGAGTGAGAGGACATTTATGAATGGAATGTATGAAATGAGTTAGAGAATGAATGTGAGAGGTTTGTAATATGTATAATGACACCAAGAAGTGTCTCCAAAGTATATAAGAATTAGGTACAAAGAGAATAAGGCCATTAATCCTAAGTGATAAGAGTGTCATTAGTCATTTCCACTACACACAATGAAATAAAAACTTTAATTAAAAAAATATGGAAGATCTAAGATTTATAGCATTAAAAAGAATATTTTTTAATCCTCATTTATGCATGTACAACATTAAATACGAGATCTAATAGATAATAATTTATAATATCAAAATAACATTATACAATAACACATAATAAAATAAAAAATGAATATAAATTAGATAGATTACTATGATAGGCATAAAATATAGGCACATACATGTCCAATGTCAATAATACATAGATTACCATGATAGGCATACAAAAAATTACATCTACCAACATAGTATCTAATGTTGATTGAATGTCATATGCACATATACAATGCCAAAAATGAATCAATTGCCATATATGCATGAAAAAAAGTACATCTCATATGTAATATATCCTATTCATTAAATAGCCTCACTCTCTTTTCTTCCTCAAATTAGACTCTCCCTGGGATGCCCTGCTAGTAGATGGAGACCCCTCTAATGCCTTGGATTGCTACAAGGTCTGACTATAGGTCTTATGTTCATAGCTAGATTGCATCTAAGCCTATTTAAATCCAAGAATTATTACAAAATTAACATAAAGTACATTCAAATAATTATTAAGAATTTAATTTTAAACTATAATAAATTTTTTATTTAAACATGTGCACTTATTACAAGCTCACAATCCTGCCCAATCTATTTTTCATGTTTAATCAGGTCAATGGCAGGCTCAACTATCTTAATAGGCATCTCAAATATGGGAGGAGCATGAGAATATTCCCCAATCACCATCTAACTAGGACCATTAGATGTCATAGGACAACCCTGCATACACAATACATTTACATAAGTTATATTTTCCCCAAGTACATGTACTAAAATTATTAAAACAAGTCTATTTTTACAATTCAAAATTATAAGAACTAATATATACCTCTGTCAGTGCCTATGTAGATGCCATTGCAACAACAATACATATGTCTATCTTAGCTCATAGAGAGGGAAGAGTGTCTACTCTAGCAATCAATTATTCATGTAAACAAGATCTCACTTAGTTTTATATAAAGTGCATCAAATATTATATATGGAAACCAAAATGATCAATAGAAGCACTTGTATATATAAAAGATCTATCTATATAAGTACATGAATGTAATGACACATTATAGGAAAGAAGAAGACAAACATGCACATGAAAATACACTTAGATCTAAATTGATAATCCATCTATTGAAGTGTTAAAACATCAACCTTGTACCAAAACCAAAATTAGAGGACTAAAGTGAAAAGGAATATATAATATACTAGTTTATTTTTTTCATTGATAAATATAAATATACTTGGGTCAAGATCTTCAATTTATACTATATTACATGTTGGACTATATAGGTTGTTGATTTATTACTTGTCTAAAAATAGGGATTTGATTTAGGTAAGGCCCTCATAACTACTTCCTTTTGGATGATTTTTCAAGATTAGTAGAGTATTTAGGGATATTTTAAATTGTGTTTTAAAAGTGCCTACATTTGATGAAGTAGAGTGATGAAGTATGACTGGATTCCTAGGATTATATAGAAATTAATGACTAATGATTTGGCCATATATATAATAGGGGTACTCTAGATTGTGTAGGTGGGGATTGTTTTCCCATCGAGTAGATTCCTTTGCAACCTATTCACCAACTAGGATGTGTCATAAAATAGTTTAATTTTCCCACAAGTCCCTTGAGAGTGGACTATCACTTTCAAGGTTATGATTAGGATATCAAGCTTGTTGGATAAAGGCAGGGTTGTGGCCTTGATAAAGGATTGTGATAGAGGTAAGGTTGTTAATTTGGTGTAATGCTTTGGTGATGTCGATGCACATAACATAGGTTTTAAGTATGGGGTAAGACTAGTGGGAGTGGAATGGGTAATTATCACAACCCTCTGAAATGATAGTATAGGGATCTTTTCCTCCTATTTGGTGGGAGACAAGGGGCATATTTGCTTTTGTATAGATGGGCACCTATTGTTAGGATTATTGAGGAGAGAGGATGGAAATTTTCATGGGTCTAAGAGGTGTTATCATATGATTATAAGGATATATATCAGATGATGAGGTTTATGGCTATGTTTATTAGCCACCCTACACTCATCATGGGCTAGGTGTACAAGTATATGACCCCTTACTAGTGAGGGTTAGAGATTGGGATAGTGCGGGCCATCAAGGCTTCTAGTTGGAGAGGTATGCCACCATTAAGATACTTTACATGAGTGTTGGATACACTAATAATGATATATTTGGTATCTCTACTATATTAAGGTATTTTAGGATAGTTAGTAAATGAGGTGGATACTCTACTATCATCATGGGTAAAATTGGGAGAGTACTTATTAGAGGAGTACATCTAGAAAAATATCATGTGTAGGTCAAAATTATGGTAGGATACCAACATTAATTAGAATCACTACCATACTATGTAGATACTTATATGTAGAAACAATCATAGGATAGAGGGTGAGGAGATGAATTTTAGGGGGAAACAAGGGTGAGCATACACTTGTTAGAGAAGAACCAATAGGATAGGAGAATGCTAAGATGAGGTCCAATTAGGAATTATACATAGACTAACATGAAGTTACCCAAGTAAAGTAGTGAGTTGGTTTATTTTTAGTTACTTTTTATGTTACTTTCTAATTTATTACTCAGTTATTATTTCTTTATGTGATTGGAGATCTAATGTCTTCTATTGTTCTATGGTTTTAGAGTGAATCACTTAGTGGTGAAGCATGATCAAAGAAACTTTGGTTAGGATTTTTTAGGTGAGGATTATTTGAGCCTCGATAATATTTTGGTGGATGAGATCCTCCATGTGAAAATAAGCAAGCATACATATGTTTTTCTCCCTACTTATCATACATATGTGGAGTTCCCTCATAATAAGAGAGAGATAGTTGGCCTAGAGGAAAATGTGGCTGGTTTAGAGTCTCAAGTGAAGAATCTCAATGAGATTTTTAGGGCTAGGGGAGGTTAGGCTACATCTAGCCAAAAAATAATGGGAGGTACATCACCCACGTAGGTATAATCAAGAAACACAAAAGTAGAGAAATCGTATCCCACATCACTCATCAACATTGGGACATTATCTTAGGATTAGGAGTAGGATCCCTAGGCACAACCTCTAAATGGGGACAACTACCACCAATAGGACCTTAGGGTCACACCATTGTATCTATTTTATGGAAGAGGATAAAATCATTCTATGAGTGTGAATATGAACATAATGTTTAACAAGAGAGATATACCAATATATCACCTGGAATATCATCCACTAGAGGAGCTCATGATAATGGTAAGACACATCAAATCTTGGATGGAATTACCTAAAAACTAAATAACTTTAAAAGGGTCTTAAATTTAGTAGATGAATCTTTGTTAGGGAAGCTGACACTTGGATAATAGGTATGAAAAGGTGCTTTGGGATAAAATATTTTTCAATAAATAGTATGGACATGATATTTATTTTACAACTTTTAGATGAAGTATCATTGTCTTGGGACTATCAAGACATAATTGTGAATTTAGATATGCCCACAATCACTTAGGTGACGTTCAAGGAAAGACAACACTACTTGTTGGATATCTACTTAAATGATAGAGTAAATACATTTCATAACCTTTATAAAAATGCCAATACTGAAAAGGAATATAATGCATGTTTTTTAACCTTGATTTAATACATGGGATATATGTAAATAACTTATTTTTGCATATAGGTTGTGTTATTTTTGCATTAAATCTTGAGAAGATAAGTTACAAATTAGATGCAAAGATCAAAACATATATGTAAAAAACTACAATCCTAATAAGTGTAAATAGTAAAACATATATGTAAATAATTGTTACCTATATATAGGTAAATGGTGTCATCTTAACAAAGGTAAATGCAGTCATGGATGGCCCCATAACTAGATCTAAATATGAAAACAATGGCTATGACAAATTGAATGCTGTAAATGTCGTTTGTGATGATGAAGGAATTGTCACCTCCTATGACATAAAAAATGGCATATATATTATATTATATCTATATGTAAATTAACTATTAGCTTAAAATTAAATTTGAAAATATAACTTAAATTTAACATGACATTTATATAAAATATACCTACATCTGTGTGGTGACTAACATCTGCATGCCAAAAACTCATCACTCATAAGAATATGATTTAAGCCATTTGAACCACCAATTCCATCATCATAAAAATGTCTTATGCACACATATCCACATGAACTACAAGGGTGGGGCTGGGGTCAAGTAGCCTATGGCCTATCTATAACATCACTCTATGAAAACATACTCATATACTGAATGAGTGTATCAGTGAGTCAACTAAGAGTATGGAGAGTGTCTATCTCCATGACCTACTAAACCATAGAGGGGATCTTAAAATCAAGAGGCTTTTATATATGGATTTATGTAGGACAATTAAGTGCATGACATGAACCTATTTGATCATGTGTAAAGCCTTTTCCTCAGCCCTAAAACTCACTAAAATCAAAAAAATTAAGAATCTGGTTGAGGACAAACTCACAATAGAGTTTCCTCAAAAAATAATATGGTACCTCATGGTTATTACATGGTGAATATCCAAATACCATCCATCATCGATCCCAAAAATTGGCCATGATTAAGTTATGTACATAAAAATGGATAGGAAAACATTTAGAAGTTATGGGAAATGGGGCATTGGTAGCTAGGTCAATAAATAGAGTCCAAATATAAGCTTTTGAAATATCTAAATTCTTGACCTAAAGGGCTAACAACTTGTCAGAATAATAAGCCCTAAAAATATCCCTATATGAGGTCCATCGATCAATTTGAATTATTATAGATTTAATTTGACCTAATAAGGTTTTTAGGGAATCAACTAGCTAGGTACGGTGGGGTTTGGTCAAACTGGGATCCCTCATTCTATCAATTAACTCTTCAATTTCAATTTTATTTCCTAAAATGTTGTCAATCAAAACCTCTTAACTACCAGGGGTTTTTTAGGGAACTATAGGAGGGTTAGTTTGAGGGATAGGAGGAACAATAGAGTTTTGTGAAGGGTTAGTAGGAAGATCAACTAGAGGGTTCTATGGTGGGTTGGGATGGTTATCAAGATGAGTTGTTAAAAAAACAAATCACAATTAAAAGCCAGGGTTAAACAATGAAAATTACAAAAATTTCATGTTAAAGAGGGAATATTTTGATCACTTACCTCTCCTACACAGTGGAATCATTGATTAATAGGTTTTTGGGGTGAATCTAGTAGATTCCTAACACTCTCTATAGTCTTTTAAGCAAAACACGATCACAAAAATAAGGGCAGAGCTAGGGAAATCAAATTTAAAATGAGTAATTTTGCATTCATGTTTACCTTTTTAATTTTTTTTACACATAAGTAATCTGATCACATTATTAAAATGATCACATTATAAATGCAATTGCATTATTGTAAATGTCAATAATGTCATTGCATTAATTAATAACATGATTGTGTTATTATTTAATATAACACAATCATGTTATATAATAACATCATCATGTTATGGCTTGACAATATCAAGCCTAGATTTAAATAATGTGATCATGTTAATTAAATAACATTATATTGTTATTAATTAATATGATCATGTCATGGGTAATGTCTAAATAATTTTCCCCCAACTCTATGCACTTACCCATGGCTTGTATCCTTTTGAGATATTATAGCTAGATCCCAAGATTTTGGAAAGCTAGTTATGAGCAGTTTGTCTTCCCAAATCAATTGGGCTAGGTGGAGGATATTTTTTAAGCTAAATTTTATTAATTTTAATTTCCATAGATAAATCATTAGCATCTTGAGGGTCATTTATAACCAAATAGCCAAAGTGATTTTCAAAAAAAGAAGGCCTAGATGTGGGGTTCTTGGTTTTTAAAATATGCTTCCTTTTAGGATACTGAAAGACCTCTTTATTAGGGTATTCTTTAAATTTCTCAAGAACATAGATTTCATAGTCCTTACCTAAATGCCCATACTCATGGTAGAGTCTACACCTAAAGGGAATATTCTCATAATCAACTTCTTGTTCCTAGACCCCTTCCTTGAATTATAATGTAATATTTTTAGAAAGAGGATTGTTAGAATTTAAAAGAACATAGATACGAGCATAGATAATATGATAATAATGCATAGAACTATCACCCATCAATATATAAATTCCTAGGGTATTACTTATTGTTGAAAATGTAGTTGGGTTCTAGAATTCACTAGCAATCCAAAAAGCCTTACCCAGACCAGTCTAATAAATGCTAAATCTTCTTCTACCCTAAAAAGAGAGTGTCATGGATTCATAAATAAACTAGATCATCTCATAAACAAATTACCTCCTTGGAATACCTACTACCAAGCCTCTTCATGAGCAAACACCACAAGGAAATATCAATTTGAGTAAATCAAGACTTAAAACTCCCCATACCTTATCCAAAATTTTCTAAAATTTTACAAGGTATGTCGGGAGCCCAAAAATTGACAAATAAGAGAACACCATATACCACTTTCATGCATCTTACCTCAGTCTTCTTAATATTAATTTTCAACATGCACAAGGGCTAACAAGGAAAACCCCTACCTCCATTCGCTAATGTAGTATGTTGAGAAGTCTATAAAGCTTCTTTAAAATTTAAATTTAAGGTTTCAATCCCTAACTTACATTAGTATTATTTTTAGGCTTCAAGCATATTTCCATTGTTTTATTAAAGTTAATTTTAATGAAGTTTTATCTTATTAAGTAATGATTTTGAATTATTTTTATTTAATCTCTTAAAAAAATTTAAAAAAGTGGTAAAAATGAAAGAAAGAGTAAATGAAATGAGAAACATTTAAAAGTCATTTTTTAAAAAATTATATATATATATATAAATTCATCCCAAAGGGATAACTAAAGGAATCAATTTCCTCTAACATTTGATTAAATTATTTCTTCTACACCAATAAGAATTCTTTATTTTTTGTATATTAAATTATTTTTAGTTTTACAATAGTTAATATGTATATATTTTTAAAAAAATATGAAAATACCTATTTAACTATGTTCTGATTGGTTAAAACTATGAAGATGTCAATAAAGGAAAAAGTGTTGATGTTATGTGCATCATTTGAAATGGAAATAGTTCTGACCATGGTATGAACTTGATATAGTGGAATTTGTTTCCCAAAAGCCTCTGCAATGGATAAAAATTGGTGTAGGCTAACCCATCTAATATAAATTAGAAATAACATGCTAAGGGTAAATGTGAGTAAAAACTAGAAAATATATTTTTCATTCCATCATTTCATACATTTGTGTTCACTATTTGGGCATGCTCGACATGATGGGTTATGAAACTCGAAGAGTGTTAGGGTTTTGTTTACTTCCAACAAAATTCATTCATTAGTCATAATCTTTGTATCAACATTCAACATTGAAGCTCTAATGCAGTGATAAAGAGGTTATAATATAACTTTTAGGTTCTGTGTTTGCATTTGTGTCTATTTTCCTTTCCTCCTCCTAAGTTTAATTATGTTTAAAAAAATACATCATTACCCCTTGATCCAACTCCTAATAATAAATTAATCCAGGCTAAGGAGATCTTTATAATGAATAAAATGGTGGAAGGTCTCTATTTATGTGGCTGAAGACTGCATAAGGCACTTTCAAAGCTATTAATTCAACTAAAAATGTGATCATGGGTATTATAGGGATTATGTACAAATGGGTGAATTATGGAAAAGGATGGAAGTCTCACTGATTTGGTCTTCAAGATAGAATTCTCTCATATTACAAAATCCATGGTCAAGATAAGATTATGGTTAGTCAAGAGACGAAAAAAAGCATCCATGTTATTGGAGAGGACTCTTTGAAGATCATGAGGAAGCCCAAGCATGTTTGTGTTCATTCAAGGAAGATAAATCCATTTTGATAAGTTCATCTCAAGGTAAATTTAAAGTTCCAAACCATAAGTACAAGCATATTGCAAAGAAAATGAAAAACCTGGCATGCTAGTCTATTTTTTGCTTCATTTTCCACATCTATTTCAATACCTTCTTACAAGTTCTACATTATAAACATTCAAGATGTTCCTCTTTTATCAAGTGCATCAAAATAAAAATGAAAACCCTAGCATTCTAGTTTGAAGGCCCTTATATGGAGCCACCACTACATTAATAAATAGGTGGAGTGTAGCCTGAAACTATTCCCCTTGTATTGCAAATTAGGCATTGTAATTACCATATACATTGATTTTTTTCTCCTAGGAAATTTAATGCACACCCTGTAAAAAATTATAAATTATCTATTTTGTGACTCAAATGGGGGTTTCATTGCTATGTGAAAATGATGTTGTTTTGTGAAAAAATAAAGGTAGTAGCAGGTTCAGGATTTGAAACCCAAATTATATGGTCAGGGAATATTTTAGTGGCGAATATTCGTACTTTGGCGAATTTTACATTTTGTCAATGTGTTTTTTGGCGATTTCTATGCCGTTCCATGGTTTCCTAGTCGCCAAGCTTTCTTTGGTTTCGTGATTGCCTAGCTTTGTAATCGCCAAGGCAAATGTTTCGTTTGAGTTTCTGCCTGGCAATATTTGCCTTTCACGCAGCCGACCAGGTAGCGCTTAATGTGGAATGTTCAACTTTAATTTATATTTTATTTATATACTTTCAGGGTGTTTGAGAGGGGTTTCGGACCGCTAGGAGCTATAATGCAAATTCTAGGTTTTGGTGGATCCTATCATATTTCAGAGTTAGTCAGATTCTAGGGTTTCAGGGTTTCAAACTTAGCCATATTTTAGGGTTTCAAGATTTCAAGGAGACATCATAGGAGGTATGAAGGCTGCATGAAGGGATGTATGCGTGATAGAATAGTATGAAAATATCTCTCGCAAAGTGCCACAAGCTGATCCCACCCCATTCCCAGTGCCCAAAAAATTAAAATTTTACTATGATTATTATTTTTTGTTCGCCAATGTATAATTTTTTTGTGGTTTTAAAATAACACAATTCGCCCAGATTTTACACATTGTTTGAGAGACTATGAATGATTCGCCAATGGAGATTATTATTTTTTCTTTGTAAACTATTTTTTTCGCCACAAAAAATAATTTTTTTTGTCAGGTGTTTTACACATTTCGCCAAATTTTTACACCTTTTCTAAAGGAGGGGTTTCTTAAAGTATACCCTGTATATGGTAGAGTGTATTTTAAAATAGAAGCTCTGTTGATCATACCAAACAAACTAAAAAAACAATTGATTAAATACCATGACCAAGGAAACACACACATATGCCTGAAAAACCAAAAAACACTTAAAATAAATTTAAAATGTCTAACATCAACCTCACTGTATGACTTTATTATACTTCTCTTGTACCTCTTAACTTTGAAGCCTGCTTTGATTTTGTTTAATTTTTCTTTCTTTATTTTTCCATAATTATTCACTAATTTTCATATAGTTTATAAGCTTCTTCAAATTTACAGATTTTAGTCTTTAATGAATAAATTTTCATATTCTGGGATGTAGGATTTTTCTCAATAAATTATTTTGCTAGAACTTATAGAAGAGTATTTTTATGTATTTTACTAGAGCCTGTGGTATTTGATGAATTACTATTCATGTTAGCTAGTACATGTTAGATTACAAAAATTTAGAAATAATAGGAAAATATACAACATAAATTTTTAGTATTTACTAACTTGGAAATCACCCAAGTGGAAGCAATCAAGCAAAAATGTAGAAATATAAATGAAATTTAGGGTTTTATCTTTTATGATTTTCTTTTTAATAGCTTTTGTTTTTACTTTTATTGTGTTTTTTATTTTTAGTGGGTTAATAGTCAAGTATTGGCAAGTCAAATCTAAGAGGATGAAATTTTAGAGACTCTATGAGTCTTTACAAGACTTGCGAGGTAGTCAAATTGGGGTGGTGAAACTCACCGCTCCTAACTTGGCTTGCTACTCTAGAAGTCTAGCAAAGTCTCTAGACAATGGTTTAAATTTGTATCTTATTATAGATTAGTTCTTAATACCATACCATCCCTAGCTTTCCCTTACAAGAAGATTTCTATAATCTATTACTGCACTAGGCCATCACAATTAGAACTATGGTATAGGGTGTGTAGATCCTCTTTCAGTAAATTGGAAGCTTTAACTATCTAAACCACTAAGATCTTCTTTTAACTAAAACTACAACTACCTTTCATTGTAAATAGTTTCCTATCCAAGATGTCAAGGAGCAAAATGATTATCATCACTGTGGTTATATTGAGGAACATATGTCAAGGGGTACTTGGATGTGGATGCTTTAAAAATAGGCCAACTTGGGTGTATGTTGATCCAAGTTAGAAGGGTTCCAAGGAAATAATCAAACATATCAAATATCTCTAGATATGTGTTAAAGCCTAGCTAATGCTATGGGATTGACTCTGATAGGGAGGAATCCATCCTTATTAAGACCATAGTGATTGACTGATCTTTTCAAGTTTCCTTTTTGATAATTGTATATATATGGGATTTTTTGGGGGACTGTGTAATTTACCCCCGACCTCAGTCTACTCTTATTTTAATAAATTATTTACCCCCGACCTCAGTCTACTCTTATTTTAATAAATTGCTACTCGATGATATTATATCTATAATATTATGGTAAACTTTTAAAGTTTTTAAAGGAGTTAATCTAATTTACATTTCTACACACAACACATAGCTTGCATGTGGTTTATTTCCTTTCTTAATCTAGTTTTGAAAATTACTAGTCTTTTAGTCTGAAGTTCTTGGCAAGTTTGTAATCAAGAAACCAAGATCCATTCCTAAGATTTTGGTCCATCTCTCTTTTTCAATTCATTTTCTTTATGGTGTTCATGGTTTCTTCTATCTATTGGGTGGTGTGTTATCATTGGTTGATGGACATTAAAGGGTGGCAGGATGAGTTTTAAGTGGTCTCCTAGAACTTTCCTTTTTTCTATGGCATGATACATATTTCTTTATCATATGATTATATTTCTGAGCCTTGGCTAGCAAATCTTGCACTTTGATACCTTTTTTGTAGGGCTACAGATCTCTCACTACATAGATTCATAAAAATAATAATAATTTATTTATTTATTTATATATATTGCCATTTGTTGGTATGCTCATGTTAAGAAGTTTGTCAATGAAGTGAAATATTCTACCTAGTGATTTTGTTTCTTGTAATGTCTTCACAAAAATTATATTTGCATAGCTTTAATTATACCCAATTGTTGTATTATTGCAAGCAAGAATTACAAGCTTTGTATTGAAAGTTTTTCTCTCCTTTTGTAAATATTTGTACATTTTTTATCTTTCCCAAGGTTATGTGTTTTTGTACATTATATCACAAAAATAAACAAATTTGCCTTGCTATATTATAGGTTAAAGTGATCTCATTGAATTTGTTACTTGTTCAATATCCTTGTACCTGCTACCTAAGCTTGAACAATGTTTAGGATTTATTAATTTTTAAATGATGAGATTATATGCACATTCAATGTTGGAATATTATGATACACTTTCAATGTAAAATTGAATATGCAATGAAAATTTCTATAATTTTTGCATGTTCTTGTATACTTTATCTTTTCAGGCTGTCAAGTTTTTTGAATATTAAAATCATTGATTATTTAGCATTCCATATAGTCAAGAAACTTGAAATGCAAACATGCTATCTATATTGTTAAAGACAATCAAACAACTAATTTCCACCTGATTGTATTTGTCTAGTACTAATTCCTCATTTTTTGTTGGTTGTTTATAACACATTTTAAATAATTTTGCTTGATAAAAGTTCTCACTCTATGATCAATACTTAAATCAAATTTCAAAACTATTCTAAGTTCCCATAGGGACTTGGTGTATGGTGCCCTTGTTTCATAAATTAAAATACAAATAAATACTAGAAAATAGAGAAAAAAAAAAGGAATGGAAAAAAGCAATAAAAAATCATGGTTTACTAACCGTTTATGTTGTGAAGAAGGTGGTGGTAAAAAAAATAGAAAAAAGCAAAAAAAAACATTATAAATTTAAATAGGGAGGGGGAAAAAGTACGCTCATCTATAATGAGGAAAAAAGTAAAAAAAAGGGCTTAAGTATGATTTGGAATTTAGAATTTGTAATTTATCAAATAGTACACTCTGTTGAAAAAAACAAAAAAATGGGCTTAAGTATGATTTTGGAATTTAGAATTTATTAAATTATACACTATGTGAAAAAAATAGGTTAGCAATTATAAAAGGGAAGAGATCCATTTGATGGATCATCATTAGGTGTGGGGATTCAAAAAAATAAACAACTCGATTGATATCAATCTCTTGCTTAGGCTCATCAGGGGGAGGAGGAGAAGGGAAGAGTCTATGTGGTTGAGGCATTGCTTGTTGCTGCTACTAAATGACTATTTTGAAGGATCATCATTTCCTATTGCATTTCATCTGATTATTTTCATTTTGTTTATGATTTTTTTTGAGGTTTTCTTTATATGTTATTTTTTGTGTGTTTCAACATGCCCATGCTCTAAGTCAGTGTTGTATTTTTTAAATTTATGGGAAGTATTTATATGTTTATTTTAGTTGTGTTTGTATATCTTTTTCTTTTCTTTTCTAGGGTTGTTTTGTTTTGTTAGAGGAGGCTGAAGAACAAATAGGGGAGGCTGAAGAATAGGTAGGGGATAGATGGATTCAGGTAACAATCATAAAATTATTTACTTTATTAAGGTTTTTTAATATTTGTTGTATTAGTTTTATTTTTTATTTATAATTTTTTAGATATAATTGTTGAATTAGATATATTTTTTATATTGTTTCCTTGTTTGTGTACATTTTGGATATGATTTAGAATTTAGTATTTTGTTTTGCTCAAAATAGTTTACATATGAATAACTTTTAATTTAATTTCTTCATATTTTCTTTGTATTGAATGAATTAAATACATGGTTTAAGGATTGAGATATTTTAGATATTTTTAAAGTTAATTTTCTTATATTTACTTCATTAGTTTCCTTATATACATGGGGTAAGGGTTCTTAGTTGTGTGGTTGGAATCCACTAAAGAAACTCTGCTTTAAAATGGTGTATGTTAATATTATATGGGTTCCCTTTTTGGGATATGGAGATTAAGGAAGAAACCCAATTGTATTTGAAGAATTAGGGATGAAAATTCTAATCATGTGGCCATTTTCTATTTAAAAAAACCAAACATGGAATAAAACAAGAAACCCTAAATAGTCTTCAGATACAATAGTTTGTGTTTCTCCTTTGAACAAGTGGTTAGATACATTTTAGATGTATTAAGTTTTGCAGCCAATAGGTTGCTCAAAGCTTAATATATTTTTAATATGCTTATGTTTGATCAATAGATAAATGTTTTTACATTTTTATTGATTTTGGCTCTGTGTTTTCATTTTGTGCATGTACAATGTACATATAGGTGAGATTATTAGGATTTTACTATTCCTAGGGTTAGGATGATTCCTCTAGCTAAGTGAAATATTTGGGTCATTGGAATTGCTTATGTGTTATCCCTGATGTAAAATTTCCCCCCAACTGAGCTCTAGTTTGAGTAAGTCTGCCCTAGGGTTTTGGTAAACCTGTCCCAGGGTTTGAACCTTAAGCCTTACCAACTTAAAAAAAACTATTAGATTAAGGCATCAAATGCTTTGTTGCTTGGATACAAGTATGATGAAAATTATTCATACTCTACCTCAACTATATTTTTCAATTCACATCCTACTTGATCATTATTAACTAAGAGTACTTTGATTGAGGATTGGTCATAGATATTATGAGACTATTATGAAGATGACTAGTGAAATGAGTTTCACTTCTGATCATCTATATAGATGGCTAATGAGATGATCTTAGATTATAATCCTAAATACAAAATAATATAAGTATATTCAAAATAGTTAAACATTTCTAAAATAAAAATAAAAATTTTATTTAAGTCTAACAATACTCTATTTTGAGAGGGGTTTATTTAAGGTTTTGTTCACTATAAGCACAGATCCACACACCATGAATTAAAATTTAACAATTTCTACCATCATGTTACTAGTGCACAAATTCCTTTACCCTTATCTTTGTTCATTTTATTTAGTTTAAAAAATTAAAAATTAAAAATGAATGAAGCCTTATGCTTTGTTACTTGCCATGCATTTGTAAGCATAATTAGTAGCATAACTTATGCTTTTTTAGATTTTGATTCTCCCAATAGTAGATAAGAGAGGATAGGTATACATAAAGTCATAGTTGAAGAAGAGCTTGATATTTTTATGGAAAAACTAGAATGGTTGGTTTTTTTATAATTAGAGGTTGATGGAGAAGCAAACATCATCCCCTGTGAAAGGTGATATCAACCTCAAACTCCTCCTCTAACAAATAATCTAGAGTTTAAAACTTGAGGAATGGCTAAACCTATTGTAAATTATGATCTCATGATAGACCTAAAAATAATTTTTGTCATATCTTATTCATGTATTTAAACACTCTCCTACCCATCAAATGGTGTTCCTTGAGACCTTAGGTCTTGGTTATCTAGCTAGTATTACCCCACCTCCTAAATCCCAAATCAATCACATTTTCTTAGATATGTATCCTCTTGGGAAATTTTTAGGGACACTGGGTATTTCTTATTTGATCTGAGATGATTACCTTGTGATGTCGATATGGCTAGGAGATGAGGTCATGTTTTATACTTGCAAATGTGCATTTACAAAAAATATTTTATAATGCCATTGTTGATGATGGGGTTGTAATTAACATAGTCCCCTTTTGTTTTCTTCATTAATTTGTCTATGATAAAACTCAATTTTTATCCACCAAAAACACCCTAAAATATTATGATAAACTCAAGTCTTATTCTATTGGTACCATAGTTATGCTTGTAACTTTATGACTAAAAACTATATTCACATAGTTTTACATCATAGATAAGGGGATACCAATTACAAAATGACATTGGGAATGCCATGCCTCACAAAATTAAGTCTATCCCTTCAACCTTATTTCAAGAAGTGATATTTTCACACTTTGGGAAGGTTTTTATCATTCAAGGTGATCCCAATCCATTCGATGTACACCAGACTAATCTTAAGAGGAAACTAGGCCTCCAAATCAATTATCATCTTCTTGGAAACCAAGTGAAAAAATATCTTCCTCCTTTAAAAATAAAAATAACCCATTATAATATCCAAATGGGTACTAAAAGGCAAACCTTGAGAGATCTAACCCTTATTAGACATGAATCGAGATGAAAAAGTGGTCGAAACCACAAAGAAAATAATATAGGAGGAAAAACCCATAATGGTGGTAGAGATTATCAAGATCCTAGAGAATCAAAAACCTATTGTCCTTCCTTTTAACCTACATAGAGATAGGTACCTATAATCCCCATAAAAATATTTAAACTATAAATGTTTTTAAAAATGTTTTATGGGAGGAGGGAGTAAGAGTCATGGATAAGTTGAGTAAAACCTAATTTTATATCAATTTCATGGCTTTTATTTAGAGTAGAGACATGTTTTTTAGAGTAGTGATACTGCTTCTGTTAATAGCTAGGACACCCTTTATAGTATCATAGCTGAGGTAGATTTCTTTTTCTTTTTGATTCAATTTTTTCTAGGAGAATGTATGTATTATTTTGGAAAATTCTTGCCTAAGATGAAGTTCTTAAATTGATTTTGGCTATATGTATTTTTCTTAATACATCAGTGATTGAATGTATTCTTTTAAAATATACACTTATATTTTAGTCTAGATTAAGAGGAACATGTGATGATATAGAGAAATACTCTTATATTTTCATCTCCTTTAAAGGCATGAATGGTTCTTTACTATGCAACATGAATGTATTTTCAATCACAAGTGAAGGTCTACCTGAGTTAGTTGACGGATGGCTATGTATGTCTACTCGAATTATGACTATCACTATTGTATCTCCTTGAGTTTTGCATCTCAAGTGAATGTCAAAATTTTTGAAGACCCATTTTCAAATGAGCATTGTTCTAAATTTAAGAAAGAATTCATCATTAAAATATTATTGGATTCTATTGGAGTGATACTTGATTTGAGAAAGTTACAATGACTATCAACATTCAATTCAGGTGGAGGCAAACTCATTGGATAATCAAGAGTAGTTTATGAGCCTAAACCACCTGAGCTTTTCACAAGAAATTTTAGGGCCCATCCCAAAATTTATTTGAGGAAGAATCCTCTCCACGCCCACCCTTCACACTTTTTCTCCATTAAAATAGAACTTAATCACTAAATCTATCAACATAAGGTAGGGAAGAAATGATCAGAGAGAATAAAAAATGAATCTAAAATATTTGGCTCTTTCCATGTGACTTGACTATCATTTTTGCCTTCAGATCTAGATCTCATTGAATTATATTGGCATGACTCTTGGAAATTTGGTCTGAAGGTAGAAATGCATTTCTACACATGCATTTCATTTTTATTGTTTGAGTGCTTATGAGGTACCATATTTCTATGAATTATGATTTCCATATTATCACCTGGCATAAAAGTAAAGGTGTTGTTAAAACTGAGGTTGAACCATACAATGGCATTTGTGAAGAAATTTTTGAATGGGTAGTTTGTGAAGGAGATAAAGAGCTATTTTTTGTATACTCTATTTGAATTAGTGGGTCTTCTTTTGTATTTACTTTATTTGCACCATAAATTTAGTTTTAACTAGCTACTTGACATTGCCATAACTATTCAACTTGGAGCATAAGGAATTGGATACCTTCATACCACCCATAATATCGAGTATGTGATTATCCTTTCTTCCCTAACTTCCCCATCTAGACTTTTTTTTTTCTATTAATAATGTTTCTCAGAATGAAATGGGTACATCCAATAAAAATATTTTCCTTCAGAATTATCTATTTTCCATGTTTTGTCCACAAGAACTTATTCAGACTCATTAAGAGAAAATGTGAAATTATCTATTTAAAGTGAAAAAGTTCCTATAAAATTGGAGGAATAACAAGTGAAGCTGGCATACTTGAACAAGAAAAAATAATTTCTAACACAAATTGAAATAATTTCTTTGAGATGTTTTCATGTTTTGGTCTAGAAGAACTACATTTGCTTCTTGATATATGTATAAATTCTTGCTTGTAATATCATTTTTTGATGCCACAAATTCCTGACTATCTAGTGAGGTTTGTCTTACACTAAAAATTCTTGATGTTTTATTACTCACTCAAGAAAAAACTTTTGGAAGAGATTTTCTCAGAGATATATTTGTTTTGATGACTCCATTAAGCATTGTGATTAACAATGCTAGTTATGTAGGAAACTACATATGATATCTAGCAAAACTTTAGTAGTGATTAACAATAGAAACTAGGCCCATAGGAAGAGACCCAAGTGAGCATTATAATTACCAATGAGAATTATGTTAGTTTGGAGGTAGTGGCAATGTTCTAGTTAATACTTGAACTTTGAACATATGCCTAATTGGGTAGAAACCCTCTATTGAGGTCAACATACCTGCATTTCTAAAAAATACAGACCCTTGTGCATACTTTGAACCTTAACACTGAAATTTTAATATTCTACATATTATTAGAATTTAGAGATCATCCACACTTGATAAATTGGCCCATTTATTCATAGTTTTACTCTAACCTTACATAATGTTGCTAACAATTGGCCTTCATGTCTTAAGTTGTAGGTTTCATGGAGCTCTTATTAATAGATCATGATAGGATTTTCATAGTTTTATCCTCATTCAAGATTTTATTATCCTTTGGTTTATGAGAACTCATAGTTGGATTCATGATCTAAAGCCCTCATTTATAAAACGCTTGCTTAGAGCCTTGGTTTGAAGTCAAATTTGGTAGGAGAAAATTTGGTGAGAACATTTTAAACTTACCTTAGACTTAATTCTAAATTTTTATATTAAGGCTTGGTCATTTTTTTTTAATACAACCAAACCTTAGCCTAAAAATATTATGCTTGGTCCCTTTATATTCCCCCTTTTTTAACAAGGTCTAACATTTATGTTTTCAGGGTCCTTTATGTTCCTAACTTGATCCTATTTTATGTCACATACTCCTCTTTGTTACATACCTAGCCTAAATTATTAATCATAAGGACCCATTCATTATTATTAACATGAACAAGACATTAGTCTTAAAACTTTAGCCTAAGTTCCTATATTGACCCGGGCCCTGACTTAAACATCTTGCCTCTTTGTAGAATTGATGGTGTATGCTTCATCATGAAGATCAATCGAATGAGTGAAGAAGGTTTGATGAATCTAAAACCTTTGATCCATCAGACCAATGGCATGCATATGCTTGGATAATTATCAATGGTCCATGCTTAGGTGGGACTGATGATTGAATGACATGTGATCATATTCAAGATTAAAGGGGCCCCTTTTTATTAAACATAGACTTAGCCTAAGTTTTACCCTAAGGTCTCATTATATTTATTAATATAACAAAAACATAAAATAAGACTCATGCTATATCTTTAAGGATTCAAAAGGAACCAATCATGATCAAGTCCCAAGATAATGATCGACAGTTCATAGCTGATCATGCAAATTGATCCAATAGAGTGAATGTGACATTGAAATGTCAAAGGCCTAAAAAATCCCCATGAAGATTAAAAGTGTCACCCTATCAAGAATGTAGGTCACAATTGACTCTCTATGGACCCTTCCTAGGGTCAAATGGAGTCAAAATCTTTGGAGTCCCATGAAGTCACCATGTGGCACTCTCGCATTAGAGATTAGTGTTAAAAGGGCCCCGTGTATTAAAGCTTAGACTAAACCTAAGATTTTACTTGAAGATTTATTATATTTTATTAATATGATAAACCTTAGGATAAAACCTTAGGTTATGACTATAAGATTCAAAGGGGCCCATTTTATTATGATTTAAAGACTTAGGCCTTTGATTTAGTCTAATTTTCATACACGATGATCTATAAGCTAATTCAATCCTCTTCATGATTGTAGGGACCAATGGCATATATGTACTCAGATCTTGATCAACATTTTGTACTTGGTTAGGAAAAGATGATCTAATGTAACATGTTAAATCTAGGATCTATGGACCTAATAAACTCCATGAACTTAAATTTCACATTCTCATGAACCTCATTCAACACCTATGAGGCCGTCATTGATGTTCGTAAGGTCATCAAATTTAATCTCATTGATCATCTTGCTTAAACATACGAATATGATTTAAAACATTACTAGATCTTATCACTTACATTGCAAACCAATGATACCCCTTTAGAAAACAAAAGAAACACCTAAGGTCTTTAAGCTTTAAAATGATCTTGTGATCTAAATATTCATAGACATAGACTATCCAAAGGCTCCAATTACATTTATTTAGATACAAAAAAATTTAGGCTAAAGACTTATATTATGTTTTATTTGAACAAGAATTCACTATGCTCTAAGACTCAGCTTAAAAGTTTTAGCCTAGAGTTTTATTGTGTTTATCAACACAATAAAACCCTAGGTTAAAACCTTACATTAAGTCCACTTATTATTCGGGTCCCCTTTATATGTGTTCTAAAAACTTACATTAAATATTTTAGCCTAAATTTTATTTCATGTTTATTAATGCAAAATAAACTTTAGTCTAAAAATATTTAGCCTAAGTCCCTTTTATATCCTGATGCTAATTAAATTTATTGTACTTTATAGGATCAATGGCTCATGGTTAATTGGAGAAAGCCAATTGAACAGAGTGTAATTGATAGAAACTATTCAATGAGACATTGAAGGCCTATAGGATTGACATGTGGTGAGTGTGCATTCACTAATGAAATGCAGAGCCTATAAGGCCCCCAAAGGTGCCAAGTGGCACAACCATGGAAACTAATGCAAAAACAACCAATAACATGTAAGCCCCAGGATCATGATCAATGTTTCATGTTGATCCATGAGCAAAGATCCGATGACAAAAATAAAAATAAGGATTTTAAGGGACAATGACTAGTTCTTTTAGTAAATTTATGAAAAAATGCTACAAAAGTTGTTAGATAAGTGCCACACAAGCACAAAATGACAAAATCAAAGATTTAGTGGACAAAAAAAGGAAAAGGTATAAAGGTAGGAGTCTAAATCAAATCCAAGACTTGAATTCACCTAAGTTTGAGTTACCATCACCATTAAAGCTACAAATAAGCCCTAGCCTCCATAAGAAGCCCTAATTTGAACTTTAATCAATCACAGTCAAGCCAGAAAGAGCCTAATTATTATCTGAGTAAGAACAAACTAATCTAGAGGCTACTTGAAAACTACTAATGAGCAATTTGTTAGTTTTAAGGTCATGGAAACTCAAAGGAAGAAATAAAGGGATGACATAGAATTGTATTTAGCTTCAGATAATGAGGGAAGAACCTTCAAGGATACAGAGTTTGGTGTTATGACATTAAACATTATAAATAGAAACTAGTCCAAAATTTTCTAGACTATTAAGGAGATGGAAGCCATCACAAGGGAAGAGAAGAAGAATGACACAATCCTTTAGAGATACAATGACCTAGTCTCCATCCAGATGATCGGTCTCCACTATGCTAATGCAAAACTTGAGGTATTACAATGTATTGATGTTATTTCCCCCATTTTTATATATTTTAAAATTGATCAGGATTGGATAGTCCATGAATGTAGTTTCAAAAAGGTAGCATATATTTCCACCCTTGCATTTCAAAGCTACTAAAAGCTACACAAGCCCCAAGTATGCTTACTTATAATTAGAGAGTGGACTAGTAAACATGACTTGAACACCATCCTTGCCTAATGGATACTTACCAAAACCCAAGTGATGCAAGACCCCATCGAGAAGATCCCAATTTTCTAATTTATGGAAGGAATCAAAGTAATCATGACCTTGCTAAATAGATTATTTGGATCCCCTTCCACCACACATTTTAATAAAATATGGGTGTCTTATGTATACTTCATGGTATAAAATGAAATCATTCCCCAATAGGTGAGATGATTAACATCTATTTGTAAAAATAATTTTCAGCCACGAAGAAGAAAACTAATAACCTCTTATTCACGATGTCCTATCTTATAGATGCCCTCTTGGCCACCACCAAAATCCCTAACATAAAGAATTAGTCACTTGAAGGGAGACACACGATTTCCCATCACTATTCTAAATTACACATATTCAAATATAGACACAATGTATAATTCATTTGTGATGGTGTATATCCATCTTTAGTAGAAGCCATCACAAGGATCCCCATGGGTAGGGTTAACCCTCTATTCAAGAAGTATGTAGAGTTAATTAGGGACATTTGATTGTACCTAGATTACATAGTGATTATAATATAGGGGACCCTAACTCAACCACTTAGATTACCAATCCATCCGCCTACCTAATTAGTAGAACAAGAAATTATATACCAAATTTTTAATGGTATAAATGGTGTGTGCAAGAAAAAAAGGAAAGGACTCCTTTACCCCTTTCCTTTAACCATCAACATGATTATACTATATAATTGGGAGCATGTAAATGTCATCTTCAAAAAAAAAACTCTTTCAACTTATATTTAGATGAATTAAGGTAGTGGGACCCTCATAATAGGGTCATAGAGCATTTGAAATCAAAAAAAATGAGCTACCCCTATGAACATAGTCTTGGTATTCATGACATGAAGTATATCAAGGCCTCCAATTTCACATAAGTGTTGTCCAGGTTGAAGAAGAATAAGATTAGCCTTGAGGATATACTAGCTAGGGATGAGAAACCTCCTAATGAGATATGGCAGATGGGCCCCCTATAATACCACTTGTTTCCTTGACCCTATTCTAGGCCCCCTCCAGAACAACCACTACAACAACCTCAAGCACAAGTTGAAAAAGGATTTGGGGAGGAAAATTTATAAGAAATAACTAGTGAGGGAGCATCATCTTCTACCCCACCTAATAGACTAGAGTCCCCAATTGAATTTCTTGATATGATTGCACTAAGTCCTAGGGAGATAGTGGAGGATGCACTCAAAGTGATCACTAAGGCATATAGATCAGATGAAGCAGAAAACCAAGTTGAGGAACCTCAAGTCCAAGCTAAAGAAGTAGAATAACAAAAGGGGAAGAAGATAGCCATATACATGGTTATAGTTGCACCCTTGCCAAAGAGGAAGGCTGAGCTGACATTGGTTCTAATTGGAAAGAAGAAGCCTAAGTTAACCATCACTCATCATTTGAGTGAAGTTAAATTATTCAGTGATGAGAATCCCATTCATGGGCCAATCATCCTTAAATGGTTCATTTATGGGAATATTCAAGAGATCCCAACCTTGCAACATTTATGGGTCGTGACCAGTGTAGTCAATATCAATGTTCATGATCAGCTAAAGCCATGGATAATGGATCTAATGAAAGAAGAGGAGGAAAGAAGGATAAATGCCTTTGGGATGTTAAATAGATTTCAAGTAGACACTCTTATAACCTTAGGTATCATGTATATGGAAATCCTAGAGCCTCAAAAAATCATAGAGTCATCAATCAGCATGTAATTCAATCTAGAGGCAATAGGCCTGGATAGGATGACAATAAAGAAGACCATGGTTGGGAATGAGGAATTCACCTTTCAAAGAGTTGAACCTTTTGTGGGCTTAACTATAGTACGAGGTCAGGGACCTGGTGAGCACCCAATCCATGAAGAAGACATAGTTGGACTAACCCATTCATCCCAACTAAAATCAAGCATCAAAAGCCTATATCAAAAGATAAATGACCTTTAAAAATCATAGAGTTATCAATCATCACACACTTCAATCTAGAGATAGTAGGCCTAGAGAGGGTGATAAAAAATAATACCATGGTTGGGAATGAGGAATTCACCTTTCAAAGATTGAACCTTTTATGGGCTTAACTCCAATAGGAGATCAGGGACTTGATGAGAATGCAATCCATGAAGAAGAGATAGTTAGACTAGCTGATGCCCATTTAGTCCAATTAAAATTAGGCATCAAAGGCCTATATCAAAAGATAGATAACCTACAAAAATAAAAATAAAATCTTGAGACACAGGTTGTCTTATCAGTCCCTAAAAAAATGATAAAGATGTTTGAGGAATCTTTCTATGATATGTTTAAATACTTAAAAGAAATGAAGATAAGGTAGAGTCCATTAGCTCATCTAGATGAAGTATCAAGGGTTTGATATCCACATGGAAAAATTCAAGAGATAAAATGAAGGAACTAATCATCATAATGATTGAGGATAGGATTCTTGGCTTCAGGACCATTAGCTTAGCCCATCTGAATGCTATTATGGGAATAATTATTGGAAAGATCTAGGTTCTGAGTATATTATTAAGGAACTTGGAGAGGGTCCTAAGGGATGATGAAGAAATGATAAGTAGAATTGAATAGATTTTCAAAACCATGCTTTCCATACCTACCACACTCAGCTCCCTGGGCATCATTATATATGACAAGTACAAGCACATGGTCACCTTGGTTATGCAAGAGGTCAGGAGAAAGAGTTAGGGCTAGTCTAGAGGTGATAATAATAGGATCATGGGCATGATCCTAACTATAGATGAGAAATTTTTTGAGGCAAGGAGTATCAAGGAATCAATGGCAAAAAATGATATAAATTTTGATGATTTGGTGGACCAGGAGGATGAGTGCCTATAGAAGCCATCTGTCAACTTTAGGCTAGTTGAAGAACAACATAAAAAAGACATGAAGATTCTTCAGGGGCAACAAGGGAGTTCTTCAGTGTAGGGCCCATGATCCAATTAATAATATTGTACTTTGTTAAGAAACTTTGTAATATTTAAAATGGAATATTCTTTTTGTAAAGGCATGTGCAAGTTTGCTAGAACATTTTCCTAGAGGTTAGTCCACTTTGGAAAAAGAAATGTATACTAAAACTTTGTAAAAGGATAGCTATCCTTACCTTTTTACATTTATAATTTCATGACTAATCAATGTACTACCTTAGTATCCTATAAAAGGTAGTATTACCATTTTGTAAAGAGAGAATGTTTTGAGCAAAAAGACTTTGTATAAATTTTGAGAAATTAATACAATTGAGAAATTCTAAAAATATTGTCCAATATTTGTTTGTGTGTTTACTATTATGGCTACTTTCTCAACCATCTATTTGGATGTCCATATTTGAATGGTTTTCATTGATTCTTGATATACATATATGAATGAAAATTTGTTAACCCTTGCTTATGCTAGGTTAATTGAAATATCTTAGGTTCATTTCATTACCCTTGCTTCTATCATAGATGTGCTAAAGCAATTTTCTTGTGAATCAAATATGTAAATTGAATCTAGTTTCTTATTTGCTTTGTTTTATCCTTTCCTTAGACATTTTCCAGGTACATGGTAGGATCTATACTATAGCTATTTCATGTCATGTATTGGTTCGAATGTATGTCTTGATGAAATCTAAGCTTTATCATAATGCCCATGCTACAAATCAGAATACCTTCTTTCTGCCCTACCCTTCCTTTTGCTTCTTCTTTTAACCAAAAAAATCTAGTTTAAATTCCATTGTAAAATATTTATTTATATTAATCTTTATTTTATATCTTGATCATAAATTCATTTATAATAACCTAGATATCTTAAATTTCACTTAGGTTGGCCATGGTGGCTCCCAACCATCAATCAATACAAATATTATGGAATAGTTTATTGCTCAACCACTTTTTCACCACAAGTAACTAGATTACACTAATCTACTACTAATGCTTTGAATTCCCTAAATTTTAAAATGAAAAGTGTCCTTTAGACACTAACAGAACCTGTGATACATCTAGAGGCATCAACAAGAAGAGCTTTGTTGACACTATAAGGAGGGCCATCTTTGTGAATTTACAGGATCTTTGCTAACTTTGGTGGGTTTTGACTAGAAATTGGTGTTATCTTTACACATTTGTGGATTTATTTGCTCAAAAGTGTAAATATCATCTATCTTCATGGTCTTTGACCTATATTTGTGATTTTATTAGACAAAGATCAAGAATCTTTAAGGATAGATGTGTGATTCTAGTAAAGATAGCTCAATATTTGAGGATCTAAAGTATTTGAGGTTAGAATAGCTAATTTTAATCAAATATTAGTAGATTTATTACAAATTTGAGTTTATTTGAGCTTATAACTATAAATATTGATCATAATTACATAATTAGACACATCCTTGAGCTAACCTATTTAAAGATTGATGTCCTTCATTGTCTTTTACATAAATCTTTACAAAATTTGCTTAGTGTACAAGGTTGATACCTATTCTTCATAAAGATTAATTTGACACATCATATTTCAAATAGGATCCAAAGTCTTCAAGCTAGAATTGCCAAGAATCCAAACAAGATCACATTTAAAAATAAGAGATCATCTGCTATAACTAGACATCCATATGAAAGCTAGGTGAGACAAAGGTAGACGTATACATTTTAAGTATGTATCAACTTTGATACTCCAAGGTAATCCTATATTTGACCCTAATCAAGGTATGGATTGGTTAGGAAGATCTCCTATTTACATTTAAGGTTCATGACCTTCCTCACAATCCAAAAAAATATTTGCCAACTTTTAGTCTTAGTGGTATTGTAACAATAGAAGAACATGTTAAATCCTTCAAAGCTACATTAAGATTGATAAATGTCACTCATGAAGATGTATCATGTAGGTTGTTCCATTTCACATTTAATGATGCTACATATGAATGGTTTTTTAACTTGCCCGATAATCGCATTACCACTTAGGATGAATTTAATAAGATTTTCATTGACTATTTTAGCAAAATCATCATCCCTTGTGTCTTGTACCAATAGTTTACCACCATTAAAAGGGATGAAAATAAGCCTATAAGATATTTAAATGCAAGGTTATAAAAGGTGTATAGTAGAACCATTAACCCTTATAAACCTAATCAGGTGTTAGCCTTGGAAATCTACAAAGATACTCTTGATCCCATGACTTTAGTATTCATAAAAAGGGATGTAGTTCTTATGAACACACTAAATTTAGCCAATGTTGAGGATGTGATCATTAATGGCCAAATACAACCTTAAGGTTAGATGGCCTACTATATTCTTAATGTCAATCTATAAATGCCTACCTTGAATGTCTTTCCTAATAATAACTAGATTGTGCTTGTTCTCAATCAACTCCCAAATTTAAACCAATTACCTTTAAGGCATGTTAATCCTAACTAAAATTTGGGGTTCTTGAATCACCCTGTTACTAGTGGATTTAATACCCATGATCAAAGAGCCTTGGCACTAGCCACTGGTACCAATAATAACTAGGTTCATATTTTAGACACCCCCAAAAATGAGAATGAGCCCATTCTAAAAATGGTCCAAAAAATGAGAACTAAATCCCTTCAATTGAAAAAATAAGTTGGTAATACTAGAGAGAATTATGGAATGAACTTCTCTTCCCAAGGGTTCAATAGTCCTAATAACAGGTTTAATAATTATAGTTTCCATAATAATAAGAATAGTGAACCATCTTTTGAAAAGAATACTATGGATATTAATCTTATTGATATTGCTTTACCTGATTATTATAGAGTCCATTTTACTACTAATCATGGTGAGATTGATTGTATTTAATTTTTCAAAGCTTTTGAGGCATTTCAAGAAGACTTGGACACTTTTAAGGTAGTACCTAACAAATATAATGGTGCAGGTCCTTCAAGATCCGAGCCTACTGACCAGACCTTCATGGTGGAAATGTTTGATTTCCCCTTATAAGAAGAAAATGAACTTGATGATGTTCCTAAATAATTTCATGCCTTATAATAGTTCCTTAAGAAGACATATCCTCTAAGGAATAGAGAATAGAGGTAGCCATTAACTACTTTTACTCCTCCAATAGACTTTGGTACTCCTTTAAATACCCCTTCATACAATAATCCAGAGCTTTCAAAGGGAAATAATTCTAGAACCAATACTAATACTTGCAACTCTTCGAATAGGATTGTTATAATATTGTAGAGGATATGAAGAAAATTAAAACTAATATTACTTTGCATGAACTGACACAAATAACTAAGTAAAGAGATATATTACTAGAATCCTTGTCTAAGATATCTAACAAGATGTCCAAGACTGATAATGAAAATGTAGCTATGTACAAACCTAAAATAGAGTCCCCACCCTTCTTGATTATATTCAAAATGTTGGACAAGAACTTTCATAACTATTTTCTGGATTCTAGTGCCTCTACAAAAAATTATGTCTATAGGTGTTTGTAAGCAACTTGGTTTAACTCCCATTAAGTTTGATAGGGTTTTCACCCGTTTAAATAAGTCTAGGGTTAAGGTGGTTGGATAATTGTTAAATATCCACATGCAACTGGCTTTTAAGCCAAGAGTCTAAAAATTTATAGATATCCAAGTGGTAGATATCCTAGATGCATATGGACTACTTTTAAGTAGAAAATGGACAAAGCTTCTAAATGGATATTTTTTCATAGACTGTTCACACCTATGTATTCCTTGGAAGGGAGTTCTCAACTAGATCAGAGTTGAAAGATATCCTATAATGATACACATGATCACTAAATACAATGTTGTCAATGAAAGGGTCAACATAATTGATTATGATTTAGGAGTTTTTTAGAAACTACCAAAGTATGTGATCCTAAATATTCTCACACTATTTTTGGAGTATGGAAGATGCATTTCGATGGGGCTAGGTGTAAAGCTGGATCTAGGGTAGGCATTGTTATAAATGACCCTATTGGTAAGAATTACCATGCCTCTTATAGGCTCTAGTTTCCATGCACCAATAATCATGTAGAATATGAGGCTCTCATCTTAGGTTTACAGATTTCCATAAAAAATAGAGTCAAGGAGTTACTAGTTTATGGTGATTCAGAATTGGCAGTCATTCAGGTGAGAGGCAAGTATTAGTGCAAACTGTCATACCTCAAGAGGTACAAATTTAGAGTTTGGAACCTTATGGAATATTTTGATGCCTTCAATATTTTTTCTATCCCTAGGGAGGAAAATAATGCTATTGATGAGCTAGCCTCTATTGTAGCTAACCTCATGCCTGACCAAGATTCATCAAACTTTAGCATTGAGATAATACATCTCCTTTCTATCTTAGACAATGTAAACCATCTATAGGTCTTTAGTGATGAATAATAGATCTTAGAATTCATGACTAATTCTAGATCATAGATGAAGCTGATAAAACCACCCTTGAGAACAAGTTTGATGGTAAAGTCATTTAGCTGAATGACAACAAGATCCTCAAGGGGATGATTTCCTTGGAAATATTATTTTATCAAGATAAACTAGTTGAAGCCTCTAAGATTCCCAAAGTGAGTGGAAAATATTACAATGTAGTTGATCTTGGACCTCAAGATCAACCTTAGTTGGTCAACATTGGAAAATCATGCACTAGTGTTGAAAATAAGAGAGCCAAAGAACTGCTAAAAAAATACAAAGATGTGATATCTTGGTCATATGATGACTTGAATTTTTTTGATTTAAGATTCATCACCCATACCATACCTATCAAAGATAATTTCAAACCTTTTAGATAGAAGCAAAGGCCTATATATCCTATCTTAGAACCCATGATTTTCAAATAAGTCAAGAGGTTGTTAGATGCTAGGATTATATTTCTCATTAGGCACTCTACTTGGGTTGCCAATTTGGTGCTAGTTAGGAATAAGAATGGTGAAATTAGACTATGTATTGATTTTATAAATCTAAATATAACATATAAAAAGGATAATTATCCTCTTCCCTCCCTTGACCAAGTAATACAAATCGTTTCTAGTTCAGCCATGATGTCTTTTCTTGATGGATTTTTAGGGTACAATCAGGTGCTGGTAGATAAGGAAGATATAATGAAGAAAACATTCAAAACTAAGTGGGGCACCTTTACCTAAAAGAGAATTTATTTTGGATTGATAAACATAGGATCCACTTTTTAGAGGGTCATGGACCATGCATTCCAAGGCCTAATTGATAAGTGCATTATAATTTACATGGATGATCTAACTATTTTCTCTAAGAATAGGGAGGATCATTTTATGCATTTACAACAGGTATTTGAAAGGTGCAAAAGGTATGGAGTTTCTCTTAACCCTAATAAAAATATTTTTTGTGTCACTGAGGGTAAATTATTAGGCCATACTATTACCAAATATGGAATCTCCATCAATGCTAAAAGAGTGGAAGCTATATCTTAGATAGAGCCTCACAATAGTAGAAAAGAATTGAAATAATTTTTTGGTAAAATAAACTTTGTGATAAATTCACTTTTGGATTTGTAAGAATTATCAAACCATTGAATGATATGCTGAATAAAGATGCTAAAGTATCATGGAATGAGGAATCCAAGAAGGCCTTTGAAGACATCAAAAGAACAATCAACTAAGCTCTAGTCTTGATAAGTCTAGACTTTTCAAAGGATTTTTATCTCTACTCTTTTTCATCTAACCACACTATTATTATTATTATTATTATTATTATTATTATAACTCATAAAATGGAAGGATGTGACTATCCGATTGATTTTTTGAGAACTAATTTGAAAAATGTTGAATTAAATTATCTTTTGATTGATAAAAAATTATTTTCATTAGTTAAAGCAGTCAATAAATTTAGAAGCTACATTCTTAGAAACAAAGTACATGCCATTCTTCTAGATCTAGCCACTAAACCAATGCTAAGACAATGTGAACTTGGGGAGTGAAGAGGTAAGTGGATGTTTGTTCTTCAAGAATATGACATAGAGATGAAAATTGAAAAACTGGTAAGATGTCAAGGTTTGATTTAAATGATTTCCAATACCAACCCCAAGCTAAGTATCATGCAGGTTAACCAACATAATTTTCAGCCTAATGACTGGTATGACTGCATTGTCCACTTATTGATTAATAGAACTTGTCCTATAGGGCTGACTCAAGAATATAGAAGAGTTCTAAGGCTCAAAGTAGTTCACTACTTGATCAATGATGGAATCTTATATCGAAATAACTTTGAAGGTGTGTACCTAATATGCATTTCTAAGGAAGAATATACTAAGGTAATGAAAACTTTTCATGAGAATTTGGGAAGTGGCCATCCATCAAGAATAAAAATAGCTCAAAAGATCCTTAGGGTTAGATATTATTGTCCCACCATCTTCAAAGATGCTCATAAGCATGTAAGAGAATGCCCCATATTTTCAACACAAAGGAGCCAAAGGCATCAATGCATTTATAACCTATCATAATTGACAAAACCTTTATCCAGTGGGGACTAGACTTTGTAGGGGTAGTCAACCCCAACTCATCAGAAGGTCATAAGTATGTTCTAATAGCTACCAACTATTACACTAGGTGGACTAAAGTAGTAGCCACCAAATAATGCAGGATAAAATAAGTGATCAAGTTTTTAGAAGAAAAATTATGTACTAGAATTGGGACTTCACTCTCTTTGGTATGTGATAATGGGTCAGCATTCATATCCATAGAGGTGATAAAATGGGCATATGACAACATTATTATTCTCAAGTTTTCATCTAACCATTATCCTCAAGGTAATGGATTATCTGAGTCAACAAATAAAAACTTGATGAAAGCCATTAATAATTCTACTATAGACAAACCTAGAACATGGCATAATATCCTCAAATATGCCCTTTAGGTAGATAGAACAAGATTCAAGCATGCTCTTAAATAATCTCCCTTCTTACTGACATATGGCCAAGAGCCTATATTCCTCATCACACTCAAGCTACCATCTTACAAGTTTATGTAAGAGTATATAGAGGAAGACCAAGAATTTGAAAACTCAAGGCTATTGGAAATTATTTATATGGAAGATGCATGATAAGAATATTTTTATGACTTTAGCAAGCACCAAACTATAGTAAAGAGATGGTTTGACAAGCGATCAAAGATCAAGGTGTTCAGGTAAGGAGACCTAGTTCTTCTTTGGAATAAGACATTTGAGCCCAAGGGTAAACATGAAAAATTCACACCTATGTGGATTAACCCCTATCATATTGTAGATATAATTGGAGATAACACCTTCAAACTAAAAGACCTACAAGTAACATAATTCATACTACCCACCAATGGGTAGTATCTCAAGCATTACTTCTCTATTGCTACTCCTGGGGTCTTCATGGAGTAAATATGTAAGATGGTTAGAGTTAATATAGGTAGGTTAGTTATTTTCCTTCAACTCTTTCCTTATTACCCCTTTTTTGTACATATTTATTTTCTTCCTGCTTTACTACTTTCTGTTGTGTGTTCACTTTTTGTCGCTTTGTTACTTACTTCCCATCAGTCCTTTTAGACAACCCTCAGCTCAAAGTTCCTCAGCTTTCTTAAAAATACAAAAGTTTATAGATGTAGGTATTAAAATTATAAATATTTAGACCATGGACTTGAGAAATGAGCTTGATTTTATGATTTAAAGAAGCTAGTAAGGACTGATGGATAGGTTAACCATTCCATAAGACCTTAAACAATGTCTTGACCTTAAACTTGGTTTTAATAAGAATTGTACATAGAGAATGAAATCTTAATATGTTAAGGTATAATCATGCTTGCACTTTACAAACATCCTTTCTTGGGATAAAGGTTATAACCATGGATGATTATTTGAAGATCAGACACTTGATCAAATCCTTAAACCTAGCTACCTTGGTTTTCCTTTGTAAAGGTGATTCTAGTAATCTCCATAAGGCATATGGATGCCTAGCTAGTAGTGGAGCAATGCCATGAGTGGATCCAAAGGCATCTAAATTAGGGATATGGACACCTGACTAGCAACAGAGTAATGCCCAAGCCTTCCTCAAATTAGAAGCATAGTTCTTAATGAATATCTAAACATGCTCCAAGTTAATGTTAATGATTAAAATCATGAAACCTAGAATTTATCCCTTGAATCTCATGGAAAATAGTAATTAGAATCAAATAACACACACAACATGACTATGTCTTGATGTTTGACCCTAATTTTGCATGTACAAGGTTTTTTTCAACCATAAAATGATCTTGATAATGGCATTGATCAAGTGGAATAAGTGACCTAGTTATTTTCCTAAACCAAAGTCTCTAAGTTCCAACATATTATTGTGTTTCCCCTAGAATTTATCATTTGTTGAGGTCAACATACCCCCATTTTTTAAAAATAGGGACCCTTGTGCATACTTTGAACCTTTACACTAAAAAATTGATATTCTGCATATTATTAGAATTTGGAGATCATCCATGCCTAATAAATTGGCCCATTTATTCATGGTTTTTATCTAACCTTGAATAATGTTGCTAACAGTTGGCCTTCATGTCTTAAGTTGTAGGTTTCATGGAGCTCTTATTAATGGATCATGTCAAGATTTTCATAATTTTATCCCCATTCAAGATTTTATTAGCCTTTGGTTTGTGATAACTCATAGTTGGATTCATGATCTAAAGTCCTCATTCAGAAAACTCTAGCTTATACCCTTGGTTCAAATTCAAATTTGGTGGGAACCTTTTAAACTTTCTTTAGACTTAAGCCTAAATTTTTATATTAAGGCTTGGCCATTTTTTTTAACATGACCAAACCTTAGTCTGAAAATATTATGCTTGGTCCCTTTATATTACCCCCTTTTTAACAAGGTTTAAATTTTATGTTTGTAGGGTCCTTTATTTTCCTAACTTGGTCCCATTTTACATCACATAGTCCTATTTGTTACATACCTAGCCTACAGTCTTAATAATAAGGCCTCAATCATGTTTATTAACATGATCAAGACCTTAGTCTTAAAATTTTAACTTAAGTTCCTATATTGACCCAAGCCCTGACTTAAACATCTTGCCTCTTTACAGAATCAACAATGTATGCTTCATTTCAAAAATCAATTGGATGGAATGAAGAAGGTCCAACAAATCTAAAGCCTTTGATCCATCAGACCAATGACGTGCATTCACTCGAATAATGATCAATGGTATACACTTAGGTGGGATCGATGATTAAATGAAACGTGATGATCTTCAAGATTAAAGGGCCTCCTTTTTATTAAACATTGATAACTTAAGTTTTACCCTAAGGTCTCATTTTATTTATTAATATAATGAAACCTTAAGATAAGACTCATGTCATAGCCTTAAAGATTCAAAAGGAGTCAATCAAAATCAAGTCTCACATGATCGACTGTCCATGGATGATCATGTAAAACTGATTTAATGGAGTGAACATGATGTTGAAATGTCCAAGGCCTAAGGAAGCCCCACAAAGATGACAAGTGTCACCATTTCAAGAACCCATATCTCAATCAATGCTCTACGAACCCTTCCCAAGATCAAACCGAGTCAAAAGCTTAGGAGTCTTATGGATTTTCCACATTGCACTCTCACATTTGAACTTAGTGTTAAAAGGGCCCTATGTATTAAAGCTTAGAATTAACCTAAGTTTTTACCTAAAGATTTATTGTATTTTCATAATATGATAAACCTTAGGCTAAAAACTTAGTTTATGACTATAACATTCAAAGGGACCTATTTTATTATGCTTTGAAGACTTAGGCATTTGATTTAGTATAATTTTCATATGCATTGATCCATAATCTAACTCGATCCTCTTCATGATTACAAGGACCAATGGCACACATGTGCTTAGATCTTGATCAATGGTTTGTGCTTGGTTAGGACTAGATGATCTAATAGAGCATGTTAAATCTACATCTATGGATCTAATGAACTCCATGAACTTAAATTTGATGTTCTTATGAATGCCATCTGATGCTCGTGAGGCTATCATTAACATCCAAAAGGCTATCAAATTTAAGCTCATCGATCATCTTGCTTAAACATAAAAATATGCTTTAAAACATTGTTAAAGCTTATCACTTATGTTTCAAACCAATGAGACCCCTCTAGAAAATAAAAGAAACACCTAGAGTATTTAAGATTTAAAATGATCTTGTGATCTAAATATTTGTGGACATAGACTTAATCTAAGTCTCTATCCTAAGGTTCTAATTGGATTTATTTAAATACAAAAAACCTTAGTCTAAAAACTTATATTATGTTTTATTTGAACAAGAAGTCCTTATGTTATAAGACTCAGCTTAAAAGTTTTAATCTAAAGTTTTATCATGTTTATCAACACAATAACACCCTCGATTAAAACCTTACATTAAGTCCACTTATTATTCAGGTCCCCTTTATATGTACTCTAAAAACTTAGCTTAAATATTCTAGCCTAAAGTTTATGTTGTGTTTATTAATACAAAATAAACTTTAGTCTAAAAATATTTAGCTCAATTCCCTTTTATATACTGAGACTAATTAAAGTTTGTGCACTTTTTAGGATCAATTGCTGATGGTTAATTAGAGCAAGTTGATTGAATGGAGCGTAATTGATAGAGATTATTCAATGAGACCCTGAAGGCCCATGCAATTGACACATGGTGAGCATGCATTCACTAACAAAATGTAGAGCCCAAAAGGCCCACAAAGGTGACAAGTGGCATGACTATGGAACTCAATGTAAAGACAACTAATAACATGCAATCCATATGATCAAAATCAATGGTTTGTGTTGATCCATGAGGAAAGATCTGATGATATGAAGCAAAATAAGTATTTTAAGGGATAATGACTAGTTTTTTTAAGGTGTTCATGAAAAAATGCCATGAGAGATGCCACATAGGTGCCACACAAGTAGAAAATGACAAACTCAAATATATGGTGGGCACAAAAAGGCAAAGGTATAAAGGAAGGGGTCTAAATCAAATCCAAGAAATGAATTTACATAAGTCCAAGCTACCATTACCATTAAAGCAATAAATAAACCCTAGCCTCCATAATAAGCCCTAATATGAACTCTAATCAATCACAGCCAATCCAAAAAGAGTCCAATTGTTATTTGAGCAAGAATAAACTAATCTAGAGGCTACTTGAAAACCACTAATGAGAAATTTACAAGTTTCAAGGTCATGTCAACTCAAAAGAAGTAACAAAGGGATGACATAGAATTGTATTTAGTTTTAGACAATGAGGGAAGAATATTTAAGGATACTGACTTTGATGCTAGGACATTAAACACTAGAACCAAAAACTAGTCCAAACTTTTCTAGACTATTGAGGATATGCAAACCATCACAAAGGAAGAGCAAAAGAATGAAATAATCATCCAAAGATACAACAACCTAGTCTCCATCCAGATGACTAGTCTCCACTATACTACTGCAAAACTTGAGGTATTACACTATATTGATGTTATTACCCCCATTTTTATAGATTGTAAAATTGATCAAGATTGGATAGTTCATGAACATAGTTTCAAAAGGGTAGAATATATTTCCCCCCTTGAATTTGAAATCTACTATAATCTATGCAAGCCCCAAGTAGACTTGCCTACAATTGGAGAGTGGACTAGTAAGCATGACTTGAATACCATCCTTGCCCCATGGCTGCTTACCAAAACCTAGGTAATCTAAGACCCCATCAAGAAGATCCCAATTATCTAATTTAGGGAAGGAATCATAGTAATCATGACCTTGATAAATAGATTATTTAGATCCCCTTCCACCACACATGTTAATAAAATATGGGTGCCTTATGTATACTTCATGGTAGAAAAGGGACTCACTCTCCCAATAGGTGAGATGATTAACATCTATTTGAAACAACAATTTTTAGCCATAAAGAAGAAAACCAATAGCCAATTCTTCATGATGTCTTATCTTCTATATTCCCTCTTGGCCACCACTAAAATACTTAACATAAATAATTGGTCACCTCAAGGGAGACACACAATTTCCCATCACTATTCCAAATTACACATATTCAAATATAGACATAGTGTACAATTAGTTTTTGATTATGTATATCAAGCTTTAAGTATAATCCATCACAGGGATCCCCATGGATAGGGTCATCCCTTTGGTCAATAAGTATGTGGATTTAATTTGGGATATTTTGTTTTACCCATATTTCATAGTGATTAGAATAGAGGGGACCTTAAATCAACCACTCAGATTACTAGTACATGTGCCTACCAAATTAGCAGAATAAGAAATTTCATATCAAATCTTTAATGTTATAAATGGCGTGTGAAAGTAGAAAAGGAAAGGAATCCTTCACCCCTTTCCTTTGACCATTAGCAAGACTATACTAAAAAATTAGGAGCATGTACATGTCATCTCCAAACATAGAGACTACTTAAACTTACGGTTGGATGAACTAAGGTAATGGGACCTACATAATAGGGTCATAGAATATTTGAAATCAAAAATAATGAGATACCCCTATGAACATAGGCTTGGTGTTCATGACATGATGTATATCAAGGCCTCCAATTTCATGAAAGTGTTGGCTAGGTTGAAGAAGTATAATATTAGGCTTGAAGATAGACTGGCTAGGGATGAGAAATCTCCTAGTGAGATATGGTAGATAGGGCCCCTATAATACCACTTATTGATTGGACCTTCTTATAAGACCCCTCCAAAACAACCACTAAAATAACCTCAAGCACAAGTTGCACAAGGATATAGGAAGGAAAAGTTAGAAGAAAGACCTAGTGAGGGGGCATCATCTTTGGGCCCACCTGATAGACTAGAGTCCCCAATTGAATTTCTTGATATGATTGCACTAAGTCCTAGGGAAATAGTGGAGGATGCACTCAAAGTGCTCACTGAGGCATACAAATCAAATGAAGAAGAATAACAAGCTAAGGAACCTCAATCCCAATCCAAAGAAGTATAACAACAAAAGGTGAAGGAGATAGCCTTGGACATGGTTCAAGTTGCACCCCTGTCAAATAGTAAGGTTGACCTGGCATTGGTCCCAATTGGAAATAAAAATCCTAAGTTAACCTTCACTCATATTTTCAATGAAGTTAACATATTAAATGATAATAATCCCATTCATGGGCCAATCATCCTTGAATTTTTCATTTATGGGAAGATGCAAAAGATCCCAACCCTACAACATTCATGGGCCATGACTAGTGTAGTAAACATCATTGTTTATGATGAGTTAAAGCCATGGATAATGGATCTAATGAAAGAAGAGGTGTAAATAAGGATGAATACCTTTGGGGGGTCAAGTGACATTCAAGTAGACACTCCTAGAACCTCAGGAAGCATGTAGATAGAGATCCTAGAACCTCTAAAAATCATAGTCATTAGTCAATATGCAATTCAATCCAGAGACAATAAGCTTGAAGAGGGTGAAAATAAAGAAGACCATGATTGGGAATGAGGAATTCACCTTTCATATAGTTGAACCTTTTGTGGGATTAACTCTAGTAGGAGGTTGGGGACTTGGTGAGCACCCAATCCATAAAGAAGACATAGTTGGACTAACTAATGCCCATTTAGCCTAACTAAAATTAGGCATTAAAGGCCTATATCAAAAGATAGAGAACCTCCAAAAATCATAGAGTCATCAATCAACATGCAATTCAATCTAGAGACATTAGGCTTGGAGAGGGTGATAATGAAGAATACCATGGTTGGAAATGAGGAATTCACCTTTTAGATCATTGAACCTTTTGTGGGCTTAACTCCAGTAAGAGGTCAGGGACCTGGTGAGCACCCAATCCATAAAGAAGACATAATTGGAGTAGTTAGTGCCTATTCAACCCAACTAAAATTAGGCATCAAATGCCTATATCAAAAGATAGAGAACCTATATAAACAAAAAAAAATCTTGAGACATAGGATATCTTGTTAGGCCGTAAAGAAATGATAAAGATGTTTGAGGCATCTTTCTATGATATGTTTAAATACTTGAAGGAAATGAAGACAAGGTAGAGTCCATTAGATCATCTAGATGAAGTAGCCAAGGGTTTGATATCCTAATGGAAGATTTCAAGAGACAAAATGAAGGAGCTAATTAGCATAATGATTGAGGATATGATTCTTGGCTTTAGGACCATTAGCTTAGCCCATCTGAATGCTATTATGGGAACATATTTTGGTAGGATATAGGGTTTGAGTATATGGTTATGGAACTTGGAGAGGGTCCTAAGGGATGATGAAGAACTGATAAGTAGAACTGAACAACTTCTCAAAACCATGCTTGCCATGCCTACCACACTTAACTCTAAAGGCATCATTGCATATGATGAGTATAAACATAGGGTCACCCTGGTTATACAAGAGGTTAGGAGTAAGAATCAGGGCTATTCTTGAGGTGATAATAGTAGGATCATGGACATGATCCTAATTGTAGAGTATAAAATTACTAGGGCAAGGAGTCTCAAGGAAGCAATGGCAAGAAATGATAGATATTTTGATGACTTGGCAGACCAAGAGGATGAGTGTCTATTAGATCCATCTATATATTTGAGGATAGTTGATGAATAACATCAAAAGGCCATAAATATTCTTTAGGAGAAACAAGGGAGTTCTTCAGTGTAGGGCCCACTAGCCAACTAATAATATTTTGCTTTATTAAGAAACTTTGTAATATTCAAAATGGAATATTCCTTTTGTAAAGGCATGTGCAATTTTGTTAGCACATTTGCCTATAGGTTAGTCCACTTTGAAAAAAATAATTTTTTTCTATAACTTTTTAAAAGGATAGTTGTCCTTATCTTTGTACATTTATAATTTCATGACTGACCAGTGTACTGCCTTAGTCTCATATAAAAGGCAATATTACCAATTTTTAAGGAGATAAAGTTTTGAGAAAAAAAGACTTTGAATAAATTGAGTAATTAATACAAGCAAGGATTTTTGAAAATATTGTCCAATATTTGTTTGTGTGTTTGTTATTATGGTTAATTTTTCAAATATTTATTTGGATGTCCAGATTTGAATGGTTTTCATTGATTCTTGATATACATATATGAATGTAGAGTTGTTAACTTGTGCTTATGCTAGGTTATTTGAAAAATCTTAAGCTCATTTCATTACCCTTAATTCTCTTGTAGATGTGCTAATGCAATTTGCTTATGAAGTAAATCTATAAATTGAATCTAGTTTCTTATTTGAATTGTTTCATCCTTTCCTTAGACATTTGCTTGGTACATGGTAGGATTTATGCTATAGCTATTTCATGTTATGTATTGGTTTGAATGTATGTCTTGATGAAATCTAAGATTTGTCATAATGTCAGGGCTATAATTCAGAATACCTTCTTTTTACCCTACCCTTCCTTTTGCTTCTTCTTTTACCTAAATCACTATAGTTTAAATCCTATTGTAAAATATTCATTTATATTAGTCTCTAATTTAGATCTTGATCAAAAATTCATTGATAATATCATAGATATCTTACATTTCACTTAGGTAAGCCATAGTGGCTCCCAACCATAAATCAATACAAATGTTGTGGAATAGTTTATTGTTCTACCACTATTTCACCATAGGTAACTAGATTACACTAATCTACCACTCATGCTTTGAATACCTTGAATTCTAAAATGAGAAGTGTCCTTTAGACACTAAGATAACCTGTGATACATCTAGAGGCATTAACACCCTCCTTCCTGGACATATAGGTCAGATTATTAGTACTTTACTATTTCCAAGGCTAAGGTGATTCCTATAGCTATTAAGTGTAATATTTGGGGTCATTTGGATGACCTATGTGTTATCCCTACTATAAAATTTGAGTAGGTCTGTTAGGGCTAGAGTGATTCCTTTAGCTCTAACTTGGTCATTTTAATAAGTTTTCCCTTAGGTTTGAGCCTTGATTCAGCTTTAAAAAATTATTAAATTAAGATACTAAATGATATGATACCTAGATACAAGTATGATGAACATTATTCAATCTCCACCTTAGCTATATTTTCCAATTCACAACTTGCTTAATCATCATTGATGCAGAGTACTCCGATTGAGGATTGACCATAAATATTATGAGACTATATGAAGATGACTAATGAGATGAGCTTCACTTATGATTTTCAACATAGATGACTAATGAGAGAGCTTCTATTCTCATCCTAATTAAAAAATAATATATCATATTCAAAACAATTAAACATGCCCAAAATAAAAAATTAAAAAAATAAGAAATAAAATACAAGTAGACATTATGCCTAAATGAAGTGCCTACATATACTTTTAGTAAGACATAGAAACCTATAAAAATCTTTAATCTATTGATGAAAGGCTCAATGTGTTTGTAATGGAACCTATGCTTATGATACGTTATGGGCAGTTGATTATGTTATTTATTCTTTTTCTTGAAAAAAGGGGGAAACATCTCTTTTACTTAGCTATCTAACGCAAGTAGAAGTGATTTATAATTATATATCAAGGTCTTTAGAGGAGGTTCATAGCTACATGCAATATTATTACAAACTAACATTATAGGCTTAATAGGTCCAGTCCAACTAGATGAGAAGGGGACTTATTTTGTTCAATTTTTTTGATATAATTAATATTGTTAAAATATTGGGTATATATATCTAGGTTATTTTAATCCATCCTTCGAGTAGATTTGTAAGCTCAAACAATGAAATTAGTTTCAGTAAAAAGGTCTATGATCTTATATTAGATAAACATTGTAGATATTTACAAGTCTTGTACATAATTTTTGACATCCTCTTATAAATTGTAAACTATACATTAAAAGTGGGAAGGGAATTGCTTATGGTGATTATGGATATATTTAATTCTCATTAAAATATCATATACCATGCATTTTTCTTCCCCCACTTCAATTTCTTTTCTTGACGATGATATTGACTATACATTTAAATTTTGGTACATTACAAAAAATGAAGCATATGCCCAACCAATCTTAACAATACTCCCTTGAGTTTCCTAGTTGCCATTATCCCCATAAGTTGTAATATAATCATATGGTTTGTCCATGCAATGCCTTGTGGTTGTTTAATATTTTAATTAGCATGCTTTTAACCATGAACTAGAAAACACCTCTTTATTTCCTTAGGTATTTGTATTTCTTCAATTAATTAGCTATCTTATTTAGATATTTGTCTTTGTATGTATGTATTGAATATGGTTTAGGGTTGTGTCAAATGTTTTGGCAAATTCAAAATATTTTATAGACTTTTTTTAACATTAACTGCCTAATATTTTCTACACTAGCTAGTTTTGTTGAATTTGAACCTTCTAGTATCAGTATATGCCAACTACATAACTTATGAGATTAATTATATACCACTAAATTAAATGAAAATTGAGCTAATAAATATACATTTTTTAAAGTTTCAATATCTATTGAGATTTAAAAAAACAATTCATCTAAATAATTTATAGGTTTAGGACTTTTGGCCTTACAAACTTTTTCTCAAATTATCACTCATGATTTAACAATCACAAACTAATTAAGTAATACTTATTTTTATTGATGTAGGAAATTGAAATATACATGGGGACATATGATCAATCAAAACTTATGAAAGAGGTAATACATTATTTGTAAGTGTGCATAAATTTAAACATATTTTTAAATTTTTTTGTCTATCAAGTTGACAGCTTTGGATTACATCTTATTTTTTTGAATATGAACTTTTCCAAGTAGCTCTTCAAGAAACATACAAGGTTGTGTAAAAGTGTAGACATAGTGAGGGCCCTTTCTTCAAGGTATTCAAATCTAAAAGGAGAAACAAATCTCTAAACTATTTTGGTCAGGAGTGGTGTAGAAATAGTGAGGGACCTTTCTTCAAGGTATCCAAATCCAAGGAGAAGAAAATACCTAAACAATTTTGGTCAGATTGACCTATAGACTATAATATAAAATTGATATCAATAAAAAATATTTTTTTGTTGGAGAGGCTAAAATCCCCTTAGACCCAAAGGAATGGTCACTAGCCGTGGTCATTCCTTAAGGTCTTATGTCTTTTTCTTTTGGATTTTTTTTTTAAATATTAATTTTTTTGAGTTTTAATTTAAATTTTATTTATAATATGATAAACAATTTAATAATATACAATCTTAATAAGCAATGACTTTGCTATACTTATAATTTTCAAAAAGTATTTATATATCACAAAATACTTTCCTTATAAAAACCATTCCATTGATAGGTGTATGAATAAATTGACACCATAACAATTACACAACTAATTTGATAAAAGACTCCTCAAATCCCACTTTATAAAAAACCCTTTCCACATTATCAAAGACCCTTCAAACCCCACTTTATAAAAACCCTTTCCACATAATCAAAGACACTTTACTGAAACATAATCATTTTCTACACAATTGTAGACATCTCAAATATAATTGTAGACACTCTCAAAGATACTTTAGTGAAACATAATAATTTTCCACACAATTGCATATACTTAAGTGAAACACAAGCATTTGGACTATTCAAAAATATTTTTAAATAAAAAAAAAATACACTATGTACAAAATAAAATAAAAGAGCAGAGTTCAAGAAAAACAATGTTATGAGTTATTACATTTCAAAATTATGCAAAAGAAAATTTTCAAAAATATTATTTATTTGAAGTATTCAGAAATATTTTTAAATAAAAAAATACACTATGTACAAAATAAAATAAAAGAGCAGAGTTCAAAATATACAATGTTATAAGTTATTACATTTCAAAATTATGTAAAAGAAATTTTCAAAAATACTATTCATTTATAATGATCAATAATTTTTATGTAGGAAGTGTGTTGGGTTACTTATAAATAGTAGGTCAAAGTAATAGGTTACATAGGCATAGATTTGGTAGAATTAGTAGGTCCAAGTAATAAGATAGGTAGATGTAGGTTGAGGGAGGCCATATAAGCTTCCAACTTCACATGGCTGGCCTTGTTAGTAGATAATAAAGTATTCTTGAAGCTAAGAGAAGGTTGGTATATATTTTTAACTTTTTTATTTACTATAGAATATGAGAAAATTATAAATATGAATTATTTGAAAAAAAATAAAATAGTAATTGTATTAAATGTTCTTTAAGAACAATTAAGGTCATGATAGGAAAGATAGAAATTATATATTAAAATAATAAAAGTTAGATGCTTTTATAAATAATGACTATAAATTTTTATTAAAAAAAGATAAGAAAAAGAGGGCCATTAAAAAGAGCTGATAAGAAAAACTAATGATTATTTGTATGGTACTTAGAGACCATCATAACATAAATATAATTGACTTTTAATCTATTTAGGATGTGTCAAAATATATTATTTAAATATATGTTATGTTGTTTTTAAGTGTTAAGATAGAGATATAGATCAGTAACCTATATAATACAAATTGAGAAGCATGTTTATATTTCATGTAGTGAGTCATATCTTTAAATTATAGAGGATTATAATTAGCACCAATTGTATTATAAAATTATTAATCATTAAAAGTTAAAAAAAAAGATCACAATAATATTATAAAATTTCAATGATAAAGGTATTTTAAGTTTAATGGTTCTGAACTTGGTTTTTATAAAAAAGCCACTAATTTTGTTTGAAACAATGTGTACACTATTCATAAATTTATTCTAGAAGCACTCATCATGTTCCATTAAATTGGAAGATTGATAATTCATATTAGAATTTAGTATTTGTAATATATATATATATACATATATATATATATATATATATATATATATATATATATATATATATATACATATATATACATATATATATATATATATATATATATATAATGTATTTAAATGAGAAAAATTATGAAATTCATTAATCTTGTATTATTCAATGGACTATAATGTAAGTTTAATTTTAAAACATGGCTAAACCATTTTAAATAATAAGCTAATAAGCATTATCAACAATACCATTAGTAACATGTAATGAAAATAAATGAATTAAAATTTAACTCTATAGTTAAAACAAATGTAAGTATAATAAATACAACCAATAATGCTTAATATTTTTAAAATTAATTGAGTTGTCACCAGAATTGAACTTGAAAATGAACATATATTAATTTCAATAAATTTTCCCAAAAATTTGGATTTGATCGTTGAAAGCATTGCCACATTTATGTAGGTGGCAAGTATTCCTTGCTTTTAGTTATGTGTTGGGACTTTTTGGCTTATGGTCAAGTGACATAAAAATCTAAAATGACTTGATGATTCTATTTCCCTGTTTATTATCTTTGGTATCCTTACTCTAATCTATGTGTTGTGACTCTTGTGTACCTACAAAACAAAATTTATTCTTTGACCTAAAATGGCTCCAATGTAACTATGACATCTGAAGACTTTGAGTAAATCAAAGTAACTTTATGGAACTACATTATATTTGTGGATACTATAAATATATTTTTACCTTTTAGGGGCCTTAAAGTGTGGGAACTATAGTATAAAAATAGTGAAAAACTTATTCGTGTGCGAAAAATTATCTACAACAAATGCTAGCTTAATATAATGATAAATGCTCTAATGATTACTTGATCCCTTTTGAATGCTTACAAGTGCTTAGTGGAATGGTGTGAATTATTGATGTGATTATTGATATTTATTATATTTAAAAATAACTACAAACCTTGTGTATTAATATATACTTCAATTCAAATTAGGACCCTATTGGCATACAAACTAAGATCAAACAATTATAAGCAAAAAAGATGAAACAAAGGGAAAGAATGTGCCCTAACTCAACAAAGACCAAAACATGGGATTGGAAGCATAAAGGGAGATTTTGAAAATATTAGGAGTGTCAATTATTTTGGATTAGAACCTAAAAAACACATGAAGAGAGGAAGAATACATTGAAAGATGACAAATACACATGCCTAATTCACACCAATAAGAAGACTGAAAACATATGAATTAACACCTACTAATATGCTTAGGGAAATTTCTATGTGTCTACATTTTTTATCACTTTATGGTGTCCCTATAAGCACCCACTTCAAAGTAGAAATAAAATTTATAAAAATTATATAATTACAAGCTAGGATTTTTAAAATTGAAATGATGTTTCTAGAAACGTATAAAATAACTTTTAATTTTATACATATGCATAGGTAATCATAAAATAACGACAACAAATGTTGAAATTTGAAGCATTAAAAAATATTCCATTTGATTAAGATAAAATGAATTGAAGTCTGAAAAAATAGAGTATAGCTTCAGTTTAATTTGAGTAAGATCTGCATAGAAAAAGAACAAAATATCGGTAAAATCATAGCAAAATTTGAACCACTAATAATTTCCATCATGAAAAATTTATATAAGAATGACAACTATATAATATTTTTATTCCCATTGATATTTAAGAAGGGCACATGGAACATATCAAAAATCATGACTTGAGGTACAAGGCAATGCTACCAAACATCATGTATAATTGATAAACATATAACACAATAAGGTATATATATCACATGATTGATCAATATAAGAATTTTCATGTTAGATATCACCCTAAGGCATCGTAAAGTAGTGTACCAAGTAATTTAATTAAACATACAGGTTAGTGGTGAATGAATAGTAGTGACATTTTAGGGTTTTTGCCCCAACATATATAAAATAAAAGGGAAAATAGAAACTATCCCCTTATTTTTACCTTTAATTTTTTTAATAATAACCTAAGAGATAGTTGTTACCATAGGGACTCAATGAACATTATTGGGACATAAATTGGATTACATGAGGGCACATACCACACAAACTAAGGAGTTAAATTTGATAAGTCATTATGATATATATATATATATATATATATATATATATATATATATATATATATATATATATATATATATATATATATATATATATATATATATATATATATATATATATAAATTAAGTTATGCATATACGACAAAGGGGATTTTTTTCCCCATCTTGGGCCCTATATGCTTGCAGGTATTACATAGTGCTGACATTATTTTTATAGTATTATAACTACCTTCCATTTGCATTCCTGGTATAGAATATGTGAGAGATGAACCAAACAATTATCTACATGTAACTCCTCATAGAGAGCCACTAATAAAAAATGAACATAATTCATGATAATATCGCATGGGTGGATCAAGGATAGATATATGAGGTCCTATTCTTACACTATGAACTGTGTTATTGACACATATATTGTAAAAATGTACCTTGGTAGGACCCTAATACTTTTATTATCATCTCAACAAATACTTTCTATTCCATGTAAGAAAATTTAATGTGTTTTTATGGTATTGTAGATCGTATTTTTGGTGAATAATTTTATACAATGTGGGTAGTGGCTATAATAAGTTTGATGAAAAATAAAGAATTATATGTCTTTTATTTAGGATTTCTAATAATAAATTGTCATAATTTCCTCAAATTTATTATAAAGGATATTTAAATGACTAAAATGGAAATTTAAAAGGGTATTTCCTTTCATCATGTTATTTATATAGAATTAAAGGGCCAAAAAGAACATATAAATTATTATCCTTACTATTTATAAAAATAACAATAGGATAAAACACTTTGTTTATTTATATTATAGTTTACTCATTATTTATACGCATTCATATAAAATAGCTTGAGGTGGGTTATGTGGTCAATTGGCTAAGGAAACAAAGTGTGAAAATATACTATAGTATGACTAGAAAAGCCTAGACATCTTTAACGACTGGTGTTGCCGATTTTTTTATAGAATTTTTCTTTATAGGAATTACTAGTTTGTGATGTAAATAAATAATTATGTTTTCCTATCAAGATGATTCCTTGGTATTTTAATTTCATTGGTCATGTACAAATATTAAAATTTTGTTTTCCTTTGCCTTAAAACCTTAACTCCACTTTTGACACTTGTTTAACCTATAAAAAGGGGTTATAAATATGGGTTGGACAACCCCAACCAAACCCCACTAGTTTTTATCATTTCCTACATTCCACTACTTTGGAGTGGTATAAAACCACATGTATTTCTCAAACCTATTTGCATTTGTGCTTGATAATGTTCCACTAGAATGTTATGCATAGATTTGTCTTTTTCCACTTGATAATATACAACTTTGACCTTGTGTTAGTGTTTAAAATTAGCTCAAGGACTACTCCTTGGAGGAATTTTTAGATTTGGATGTTTAAGGATATTCTCTCAAGGATGTGTAAATTAATTTTTCAATGTGATAGAAACTTTTAAAATACTAACTGAGTGAGAGCTAGATCTCCGAATCCTTAGGCTTGATGTGCATATTATAGATGAATATTTATTTACTTTCCCTCCATAAATAACATATAAAAATTTTAGGTTGATCCAAGGGAGGGATTTTATTTTTAAAAATATTCATTAGAGGAACTCATGACATTGTCGATACCTTTTAGGTAGCCAACAACACCTAATAATTTTTGGTGTTGTCTAGGATGGAGGAAACATGAATATAAAATATGGAGACAATCTGTATAAGATAATAACTTGTTTTGGCACATATTAGGGAGATCTTGTATATGATTGGAAATAATTTGGGAAGGCCAAGCCTATAATAGATGAATGGGTAAGAGAATATAATCATGATAAAAATCATACATGTCAAAGATAAGTGAAAGTTTATGATTTCAAGTGTATAATAAAAAGTAATGCATCTACACTTAGAGGGCACAACACAAAAAAAAACCAAAGGATAGGACAAACTTTAAAAGGTTAAAAAGTGGACCTAGTCAAACTAGAAAACCATAAGTTTGATGGTATAGATGTAAGCTCATGGATAGATCTCATGGAAGAGTATTTGAAGCTTCATAATATACATGAGATTGAAATGGTTGACATAGATTATCTACATTTAGAATATAAACCTTATTAGTGGTATTAGTAAATTATTAGTGGAAAGAAAAAATCTATTAATGACTTAGCAACCCACTATGAGAAAGCATGGAAGGAAAGCTATTTCATCTAATTGATAAATCTGAAACATAGAATATATGTATCTAAATATAACATTGAGGATATGAGATTAGAAATATAGACTCAAGATTTGAAACCTTATCAAAGGTTACAATTATATTTCAACCAAATTCATTATTTAATTAGGCACCTTCTTCATTTGTTAAAAGTTTTTATGATTAGGAAAGCTATGCAATAAGCACTACACATTGAGTAATGAAACTTTGATACCAATAAATTCACGTAAGGTAAAATTACATGATGGATAAATATAAATTTGACTCATATCATTGAAAAAAATTTGGTTCATGCTTTTAATCCAAGATAAATTACTAGGCTCTCAATAAGAAGTAGAGAAAGAAGAAAAAGGTATATGTTACATTGTGACAACAAATGGTCTAGAGGTCATAAGTGTGCCAATGACTTGAAAATACTAATGGTTATTGAGAATGTGTTTTTAAATAGGAATAAGTAGAGAAAATAAACTAGAAGTATAACATAAGAATGAAAAATTTGAGGATGAAGAAATCCCTATTGTCACCATACATACATTAAACATGATAAGCACATCATAAACATTCAAGGCGGTTGGTCATATCAAGAAGAGGAAGGTGAGAATTTTAGTTGATACAAGTAGTACACATAAATTAATTAACATAAGATCAGCTAATGAGTTTAACCATTTTTGTAACTAGTCTCTAGTTTTAAATTCAATAAAATGAAGCCAAGTCAAATAAAACCTAGGATAGTGAAAGATTCAGATATGAACCCTTATTTCCCTATTTCACCATGTATTTAATTTATACCTCTCTAAATGGAATGTATTATTATTTATAAAATTTTATCATATTTTTGGATGTTTAATTACATATGTATTGATTTATGTAGTTATATCTTGCTTATTTTCACTTCATACAACTAGTCTATAGATTTTTAATGCTTAAGATATAAAAATTCTAAGAATAGAATTTATTTTTAAATAAAGGGGTGTGTGTGTGTGTGTAAAATTATTTTTATATTAATATGAAATACATCTATGCATAAAACATTGCAACTAGGCATAATTGAATCTAAATAGTAAATTAAACCTAATTATATAAAATGATATGCAAAAATATATTAGTAAATGAAAAAAGGGGTTTATGAATTCTATACTATTTTTCATGAATATATTGAAAAAAAACATAAATAGATAGTTTATAATAAGTCTATATCATATTATTTAGAAAACCCAAAAATCTGAGAGTGAACATAGATTTCTTTTCCAATGCAATCATTTAGAAAATTTAGTATATGGTTCTGAAATATTTTATGCATTTAATGAAATCTAATTTGATGATCAATTTTTTATGTTATAGGTATTCAATAATATATATTAATTTTATAAAATCACAATAAATATATATGAAATTGATGTCATTATCAAAAACTTTTTCAAATCATCCAATACTAAAAAATGGGCGATATAATTTGGTTCTTGTGTTATCCCTCAACTATTATCAAGCCCATGGGTGGTGGGAAAATATGAAATTAACGCTAAATTCATGTCAACAAGTGGTATATGAATATAAATCTTAGTCCTATGAAAACATTAGTGCTAGAATGAATGCACAAAAAAAAATACTTTATTTTTTCTTAAATTATCTGTAAATGCTTGAATTAACAAATATTGCACTTTTAAAATATATTCCTTCAATAAAAAGTGTGTTTATTCCTTGTCCTTTTTTTCATGTCATATATTCACTAATGTACTTGTGTATTTATAAAATTACCAAATTTAAATGAGGCCCTTATTGGCATGTAAGATGACAAAAATTGGGAATGAAAGGCTGAAATATTAATTACATGAGGTAAATGTGACAAATTAAAAGCTCAATGCTAACTCAACCTAAATGTGACCCAAAACTAAACACAAATTAAATATATATATATATATGTATCGATTGTTGCATTCATAAATTTAACATCTAAAAAATAATGACATTCAATTATTAAAATATGTATTTTTGTAATTACATACAATATATTATAATTATCTTTTTAAATAGTTGATGCCAAAATGACACAGAGCCCTAGTAATAACACTTGAATCTGTGTTATAAAATTTGACAAAAATTCCAACCAAACTTGATGTGAAATTGATATGAAAAAAGGTGTAATAGTGTCAACTTTGGGTCAATTTATTATTTGAAATTTTGATGCACTCAAATTTTTGTGCTAAAAAATAAATAAATTCATTGACTTTTGATGCTAAAATAACATTTAGGGTGATGAACATTTGAAAAAATGTAGTGAAAATGGTACCATACCAGGCATGATAATTTGAGTATTATATATGTGCCCAAAACTTGAAGACACCTTAATGTGGTGCCCACTAGGTCACCTTATCACAAAGTGGAATTTAAACTTGGGTTATTTACTTACAAATATACTAATTTAACACCATACCAACATGCAATGGAATTTCAAGAAAAAATAATAGCATCATTTAGATACATTAAGATTCTCAAAATTTTAAGAATCATATTGACAAATTAAGAAATGAAATAACTATTCTAATTACGGGTCATATGTGGAATTGGGAATAATAGTTTTAACAAAACCAAATAGTAAGGCATTATTGGGCCACAAAAATCAAATGTAAAATCCAATGTTTTTAGTGTTAGCATGCATTTACTGAATATAAAAAATATAAAATTAATTTAATACCCCTCTTTTTTATTTTTCTATTTTCTTCATATTGGAAAATGAATTTGTAACTCATTGAAATAGTTGGAGTTTCTTACACCATTTTAATCCACCACATGCTTTATTAATATAATAACATAGTGCATCAACATATACTATTTTTATAAAAAAATTAACCTCTTATATATCAAATGTTCAATTCCCTTGATTTAGCCACCAAGGGCCTACCCCTTACTAATGCACATTTAATTTTGAGCAGTGAACTTCCATGAAATGTATATTTTTTTAGAAGGGGTAGGAGGGTGATTTTATTTTCAGCCTTTAAATTTTTTGATTTATTCACTTTTTTAGAGTTATATTTTCACATTGAACAATCTATTTAGTAGAGTTTTCAAAATTTTATAGATTTCTATTCACAATACTTAGTTTTTGTACCTTCCAAAGGTCTTAAATTTTGATAAGAAACTCAGATTGAGGCACTATTTTTTGAAAGAACATGATTTTTTTATGATATTTTATACTATGTTATCATATCTATTATTATTTATCTCTAAACACCTATTGAGTTGAGTCAATGAGGATATATTCTCAGATCTCTATTCTCTATGTGGGATTCGGTCACCCAAAGTGGTATTGAATTAAATGAGTATCTAGTTTTCATTAGTGACAACCCAATGCCATCCTATATCTCTATTATATTGTCTCTATTTAGTGATTTAAAAACCCCATATATATAAATAGGGTCTTTATTCAGTGAGTGACAACCAAATAGGGTGTCAATTATCTCCTTTATGGTTTTTACTTTTGCAGTGACAACACTTAGTCATGTGTTCTAATAACACCTTATTATTAAATTAATAATCAATATTATTTCATTAATGATTAATTTAACAATTTGATCAAATCCTTCCTAGTCTTTGAAATATCTTTTTAACCATCCCAATCTAATCTAGAACATTTCATTATAGCCTTGAACAGTTGGTTGTCCTGCCAACCTACTGATGTATATTAATAAGTCCTTGACCCCATCTATATAGGTATAGGTATATGTATAGGGGGCACTCAGTTTTTTTAATATATATATATATATATATATATATATATATATATATATAGACATACATATATATATATACACATATATATATATATGTGTATATATATATACATATATATATATATATATACATATATATATATATACATATATACATACATATATACATACATACATATATACATATATACATACATATATATATATATATATATATATATATATATATATATATATATATATATATATATATATATGCTAAGATAGTCTCATAGAATCAATCATATGGGAATATTGAGGAAGTGCAAATTTCAATAAAATTTGTTCATTTGTAACTTTGAAACTTATTGTAATTGAACTATTTATAACTTGTCACATTAGATTCATAATATACTAGAGATTGACATGGTTAACATAGCCTCCATACATTTGAAATCTAAACCTTATTATGAGTATTAGCGTATAATCAGTGGTAAGGAAGGGAAATTTATTTTAAATAATTTACTAATAATTTAGCATCCATGTATAAGAAACCACAAGAGGAAAGCTATTTCACGTAATTGACAAATCTAAAAAAATGGGATTTGTAGCCAAATTTAAAATTGAGGATATGATATTGGAAATTGAGTCTAAAGATGCAACGCCTTATCAGAGGATACAATTATACATCAATGGAATTAATGCTTGAATTAAGTACCATGTGCATTTGTTGAAACCATTTACAAATAGGAATGCTATGAAACAAGAAATACACATTGAACAACACAACTCTACTACTACAAGATTAATGCAATGCCAAACTACATGATGGAGAGATAAAAATGTGACTCATATTTATAACTAAAATGTGGCCAAGCCTTTTTACCTGATCCAAATTACTAATATATCATTAGTAGGCAAAGCAATTATAGTAAGATATATGTTGGCATTACGACATGAAATGGTCTAGATGTCATAATTGTGCTAATGACTTAGAAAAACTAATTATTATTTAGAATGAGGTTTTAAAAGAGGAATAAGTAGCTAAAAATAAAAATAATTAGGACATGAACATGAATGTTTTAAGGATGAAAAAATCCCTATTGTCTACATACATGTATTGAAGGGGATAAGCCCACTCCACATACTCAAAGTGGTTGGTCATATCAAAAAGAGGAGGATGAAAATTTTGGTAAATATAGGTCATATAGGTTACTTCATTGACATAATATTAATTAAAGAGTTCAACTACTTTTTGTATGTAGTCTCTAATTTTAAAGTAAATATAAGCAAACCAAGTCAAGAAAAACTTAAGATAGTGTAATATTGAGATAAGAGCCCTTATTTCCCCATTTCATCTTGTATTTAATTTATAAATATATAAATGGAATGGATGATTATTTATTAATTTTGTCACATTTTCTAGTCTTTTTTTGTTTAATTACATGCATATTAATTTATATAACTAGAGCTTGCTTAATTTTCATTTTATACAACTAGTTCATAAAATTTTAATGTAGTGCTTTAAATAAATATGTATGTGTGTGTGTGTAACTTGGTAAAGTTTTTTTTGCATTAATATGCAATACATTAACCCATAAAACATTGAAACTAGGCATAATCAAATCTAAATAGTAAATTAGATTTCATAAAACTAGTTTGTAAATTTTTAGTGCTTAAGATATAAAAATTTCTAAGGATATAATTTATTTTTAAATAAATAGGTACATATGTATGTGTAATTTGGTAAAGTGTTTTTATAATAATATGTAATACATCTACCCATAAAACATTAAAATTAAGTATAATCAGATTTAAATAGTAAATTAAACCTAATTATATAAAATTAAATTCTAGAATATATTAATAAATGATAAAATGGGGTTTATGAAGGCTATATTATTTTTTATGAATATAGAGAACAACATCATAAATAGATAGTGTATAATAAGTCCATATATAAATACTAAGAAAACCAAAAAATTGAGAGTGAATAGAAATGGCCTTTCCAATGCAATATTCCATAAATGTTAGTGTACTATTATATAGAGTTATATGTAGGGTAATCTAATTTGATGATCATTTTTTTAATGTTATAGTGTTCTAAAAACCTTTCTTGATTTTATAAAATTCCATTCAAATATCTATAGAATTGATATCATTATCCAAAACCCTAACAAATCATCACATACTAAAAAAATGGGGATGCATTTTGGGTCTTATATCACCCTTCAATTACTATTAGGTCCATAGGTGGGGAAGAAAAATTGAAATCAACACTCAATGCATGTCAAAAAGTGGTATGTAAATACAAATTATAGTACGTTATGAATATATTTTTCTAGAATGAGTGCATGGAAATAAACTAAATTCCTTATTTTGTTCTTGAATTCTTCGAATAATGCTTGAATTAAACACTTTTGCACTTTTACAATAGATTCCTTCAATAAAAATGTGTTTATTCCTTGCCTATTTTTCTCCTCATATATGCACTGATGTACCATGTATTCATATAAGGCATGTGAGACACAAAACAAGGGTCACAAGGCTCACCCAAAAATTGTGCATTGTATAATTTTGGGAATACACCTACAAGTTAACAAAAATTGAGAAGGGATGAAAGATAGGAATGAGATTAAAAATAATAGGGGATGTATTATAAAGATTAATATTAAACAAATGTTAGTCTAATTATTAGAAATCACTAAGTAAAATCAAAATATGTGAGATATGTAATTAATACATAAGAATTATTTTTAACTTACTATTCGCAAAAATTTGATAAAAAGGGAAAGTATTAAAGACAAATAACTTAGTTAGAACATGGATCTAAAAGAATACAACATAAGATGTGTAATTAGATATATGAATATGTGAGGTTATTATGAAGTAGGGATGGGATTCTTCCTAAGATAAGGTTGCATTAGTTAGACAAGACTGACCTATGTTGGCTTGTAGGGTGTATAGACATCTGCTAAGATTTTTTCCCTTTGTGTAAATTTAGATCAGTGTGCCTTATCCTATAGAACATGTGTGTATGATTAGATTTGTTTGATTTATTATAGGATTCATTGTGTACCTTATACTTCACTTGCCACCTTTTCTCAATGACATGAAGGAAAAAATGCAATGAAAGAGGTAAAATGGGTTATGGGCTAAATTACTGCTTGAGCTCAACACCCTATGTATTGAGCACTGCCTACATAATGATACTCCAAACTATGGTGGTGTGTGTCCAATTTTGGTGTAATTTTATATGTTAGTATAATCCTAGTGTAAGTTGGTGCTTGAACATTGACTTGTGACATGTTGGCATATTCAAACCTAGTTTAGGGCTACTTGGGTTGTATAGACTTAAAATTGGGAAGAACAGGGAATTTCCCTCTAATTTTTTAGTATGTATTTGTATTTGATAAATTAACTATCTATCTTATTTATATATTTTTATTTGTATGTGAGTGTATTTTGGATATGGTTTAATGTTGTGTCAAATGTTGCTGCTAATTCAAAACATTTTTTAGACATTTTTTTTACATTAATTATCTAATATTTTATTCACTAGCTAGCTTTGTTAACTTTAAATATCCTAGTATCAGTATAAGTAAAATACATGACTTATGAGTTAATTATATACCACTCAATTAAACAAAAAAATGTGATACTAATTATAATTTTTTAAAATTTTTAATATCTATTCAGATTTAGAAGATTAATTCATCTAAATAATTTATAAGTTTAGGACTTGGAAGGTGCACTATCTTCTAGTTCTTAAAGTTTAACTATCTTAGGAATTTTTTCCATACAAAAATTTCCTCAAGTTATCACTTGTGATTTACCAATCACAATCTGGTTCATATTTTTCCACTACTTGCATTGGTTACTTATCTATAAGACCATAATTATACCCAAATTACAATGTTCCCAAAGATTTTATTTTTTTATATATTTAGAACTCATTAGCGTATAATTTATGATCTATTATGTCATTAGTTTCTATGGAATACATGGGTCATTATCCATATTTTTAAATTATAACACTTGTTTTTATTGATGGAGGTAAATGTAAGAGATTGAAGTCTACATGGGGACCTATGATCAATCAAAACTTAAAAAAAAGGTAATACATTCTTTGTAAGTGTGCATAAATATAAGATATTTTAAATTTTTTATGGTGTACCAAGATGACAACTTTGGATTTCATCTTATATTTTCAAATTTGAGATTTTCCAAGTAACTCTTTAAGAAACATACAAGGTTGTGTAGCAGTGTAGAAATGGTGAGGGCCCTTTCTTAAAGCTATTTGAATCTAAAATGAGAAGATAATATATAAACAATTTTGATTATATTGACCTAGTAGCTTTTAATATATAAAAATGATATTAATAAAAATTATTTTCTTATTGGAGGGGATAAAATACCTTTCGGCCCAAAGGAATGGATGACCATGATCATTCCTTAAAGCTCTTATTTTTTTTAAGTACTATTAATTTTGAGTTTTTATTGAAAAGTTATTTTTAATATGATAAAATAAGTTATTAATATAAAATATTAATAAACAATGATATTACTATACTAATAATTTGCAAAAAGTATTTACAAATCACAAAACACACACCTTATAAAAAGAATTCCCAAAAATTTGACAAAATAATTAAACTCTTGATTTAGGTGCATAAAAAAATTGACACTACAATAATTACATAGCTATTGATAGGTGCATCAAAAAATTAACTCCACAATAATTATATACAATTAACTTGATAAAAGACCCTTCAAAACCCACTTTATAGAAAACCCTTTACATACTATTTGAGACACTTTAGTGAAACACAATAATTTTCCACACTTGACACAAGTGAATAAACTTTTTCACAAAATGTATAATCATTTTTAATTTTTCTAAATTTTTACACTACATTGAAACATTCCTATTAGGACTACTAAACTTAAAACTTGAAAACAAACAACATAACAATCTTATAAAATTTAAATGATACAAATATTTAAAGTGTAATAGTTATAAATCACAACCTAGTTTCTATTTAAAAGAGCCACTAATTTAGGTTAAAACAATATGTACACTTTTCATAAATTCATGTTAGAATCACTCAACAAATTACATTATCATTGGAAGATTGGGAATTAATATTGTAAGCACTCATCATATTCCATTATCTTTGGAAGATTGAGAATTCCTATTAAAATTTAGTATTTGTAAAAAAAATATTTTATGGATTCAAATGAAAAAAAAGTGAAATTAATCAATCTTGTATTTTTCAATAGAATATAATGTAGGTTTAAAACCAAAACATTTCTCAATACCTTTAAAATAATAAGATAATAAGCATTATCAACAATACCATTAGTACCTATAATAAAAATAAATGAATTAAAATTTAACTAAGCATATAATAAAAGTATAAATATAATAAATCAACCAAGAATGCCTAATTAATATTTCCAAAATTAATGTTTCCAAATAAATTAAGATGACAAACATAGATTTTAAAGGGACATCTTGAATAAATTATTGTCACAAAGTTATCACCAGTATTAAACCTAAAAATGAACATCCAACAATTCTAATAATCTTGCCCAAAATTTTGGATTTTATTGTTGAGAGTGTTGCCACTTTTAGTTAGGTGTCAATGGATATTTGCTTCTATTTAGGAGTCAAGAGCTTGTTGTTTATGGTCAAGTGACTTAAAACTCTAAAATGACTTGATGATTGGGTTTCTTAGCTTATTGTATTTGGTTTACTTTGATCTGCATGCATGACTCTCGTGTACCTACAAAACAAAATGTATTCCTTGACCTAGAATGGCTCCAATGTAATTGTGACATCTGACGACTTTAAGTAAAAAAAATTAAATTTATGGGCCTATATTATATTTATTTTTAATATTATTATCTTGTTTAATTTTAGGCCTCTAAAGGGTGGGAACTGTAATATAAAAATAGTGAAACAGTCATTTGTTATCCAAATGTGATCCACAACAAATGTCAACTTTAGACAATGATAAATTCTCTAATAATTACTTGATCCCTTTAGAATGATTACAAGTGTTATATAGAATGGTTTTAATGCTCAATGTGCTTATTATTATTTATTATATTTAAAATTAAATACAAACCTTGTGTATTTATAGATAATTAAATTTAAATTAGGACCCTATTGGCATACAAAGATCAAATAGTTATAATCAAAAAAGATGAGATAGAGGGGAGGAATGTGCCCTAAATCAACAAAGATGAAAAAATGGGACTAAAATCATAAAGGGTGCTTCTAAAAATGTTAGGTTTGTCAATGCATCTATATTAGAAACCAAAAAGCACATGAAGAGAGGGATAATACATTTAAAGACAAAAACATGTATGCCTACTTTAGACCAATAATCATACCCAAAACATATGAATTAACACCTACTAATAAGCTCAAGGCCATTTTTAGTTGTTTATATTTTTAATCACTTTGTGGTATGCCTATAATTACTGACTTCAAAGTATAAAAAGTATATATAAAACTTATGTAACTATAATCCAAGGTTTCTATAATTGAAATGATGTGTCTAGAAGCCTATTAAATAACTTTCCTTTTTCTACACATCCATAGGTAAACATCAAATAATGACAACAAATGTTGAAATTTGAAGCATTGAAAATAAAATGCATTTGATAGAGATAAAATGAAGGTAAGTCTAAGAAAAGTTCCGAGTGAAGCTTGAGTACCATTTGAGTAAGTTTTACATAGAATAAGAATAAAATATCAGTAAAATCAGAGTAAAATTTGAACCAATAAGAATTTCCATAATGAATAATTTGTATATTGAAACATAAGTAATGATCAAAGTAATAAGAATTATAAATATATAATATGTTTGTTCCCAATAATATTTAAGAAGGGCACAAGAAAAGCTGAAAAAAGCATATATTGAGGTACAAGGAAATGATACCAAACATCATGTATAATCAATATATATATAACATGATAAGGTATACATATCACATGATTGATTAATATGAGAATGTTCATGTTTCATATCACCCCAAGGAATCATAAAGTAGTATACCAAAGTAATTTAATTGAACATGCAAAGTAGTGGAAAATGAATAGTTTTGACATTTTATAGTTTTTGGCCCAACATATATAAAATGAAAGGGAAAATACAAAATCTCACCTCATTCTTACCTTTTACTTTTGTAATAAGACCCTTAGAGAGAGTTTTTACCATAAGGATTTAATGAACATTCTATGTGCACCGATTGGATTACGTGAGGGTACTTACCACACCAACTAAGGAGCTAAAGTCTGTAATTCATTATGAGCATTTTTTTTTAAATTTAAATTTAGGCATATATGGCAAAGGGTATTCCCCCTTGCCGCCCCAAACTTGGTCTCTATATGCTTGTAGCAAGTAATGTATAATGTTAACATCATTTTTATATTAACATACCTAGCTCCCATTTTCATTCCTGGTACAAAGGATATAAGGGATGATACCAACACCTATCCACATGCATCTCCTCATAGAGAGCCACTAACAAAAAATGATTATAATCCATGATAGTATCATGGGTGGATTAGGGATAGATATACAAGGTCTTTTTCATTTAATGTGAACTATGTTATCAACACATATGTTGTAGGAATGGTACTTACATATTACTTGTTCATCCCTATATTTAATTTACCTTGGCAAGAAACTCATACTTTTATTGTCATATCAGTAAAAAAACTTATGTTCCATAAGAATTTTTTGTGTTGTTATGGTATCGTAGCTTTGTTTCATAGTTCTTATTTTTGGTGAATAATTTTGTATAATGTGGGTAGTAGCTACAATAAGTTTGATGAAAATAAGGAATTACATGTCTTTCATTTGGGATTTACAATAAGAAATTGCAATATTTCATCAAATCTATTATAAAATATATTCAAACATAAAAATGGAAGTTAACAAAGGTATTTTCATCTCATTGTGTTATTTATATAAAACCAAAAGGCCAAAAATGCTGAAAATCAAAGATGCTTCCACCTTGTAAGCTGCAAATCCCTTTCTAATGGGTGTAAGTTATGCCCATCTATTATCTAACTTTAATCCAAGTTTGGTGTACAATATGGACCCTCTAGGGTACAATATCACTTGAAATTCCCTAACATCCCATTGCATCATTGTACACTTTGAAGCTACATAGGATTGGGGTAAGAGGTGTGTAGCTTGCATCAATTTTTCAAAAAAAATCAGGGGACAATGATGTACA